>BGPR01002400.1:134031-179611 GCA_013235015.1 Araneus ventricosus | reverse complement strand
CTGTTAAAGATGGTAAGAGCAGCGTACAGTCTTATTTTGGAAAATAAGTGAAGAATGCGAGAATAACCGTACGTCTTAATTTATGAGACTTCTCCCGATTCAATATTGAGTTACTGGAGCCCCCAGAATAGATATCCGGGATCTTGAAGACCTTTATCACTCAGCAGGGGTAAATCTCGTGAAGGAAGAACAGACCCCAGATCCCACCCACTCAAGTCGCGAGCAGATGGGATGGCGAAGGAAGGTATCAACATCAGAACAGTAGTTCTCGATAGTCTTGGGTAATATTTGCAGATGTCCCCTCAAGGTCAGGGTGTTGGCGAAGGTGCTCATGTAGCGGAAAATTGTCATGAATCATACTTTCAGAGGATGCCCATGAATACAATTTGGCATTAATGACAAAGATCACCATGGAAGTAAAGGGAAAGAGTACTAGGATGATCTAGTGCAGTTGGAAGAAACCTCAATAGCAATCGATGATTGTCAGTTTCCACCAGTGTGTTAAATAAGTGATTTGAGGCTTGAGCATAGCATTGGGAACTGCATTCCACCTGACGGGAATTCAGGTTGATGCTTTATAGAATAACTAAAGTATAGCTTCCCGACTTAGAAGTATTCCTCTTGGCAGAGTTGGCGGTAGATGGAAGTTAAGGTGGTGCTTGAAATCCAATTTCAAGTCTTCCCTCGTGGACAAAAAAGTGGTCGCATTCCAGACCTTTAAATACCAATTGTTTAACTCATTTGCATGAAGGAATTAAAGCTAAGTACAAGGCTAGCGAAAATGCCATAGTGTGGAAGATCAAGCATTATGGCAGGAATGAAAGGAAACAACTGGGGTGCAGGGAATTGAACTTTTGCAGGCCAGTTCTGAAGAAATGGAATGTCCACCAATTTAGTAATTTAGAGTACCTTTAAAAGCCCCATCGGGTCTGAGTTGATTTACCTGGCTTCAGAACCCAGAAACTTAACTACAGTGACCATGATGTTGTTATAAAATGGAATTGCGATACATTGCTTGAAGAGGTAAGTGCTCTACGAAACCAGTGACACTCAAATTTGATATTCATGCTTTCTGTGGATGTCTGTTAGTTTTATTGCTACCATATGGAAAGTAATTATTACTGATGACTTGACTATTTATATATATATATATGTATACTTGGTAAAATTTGATCTAAAGGTGTATTGTATTCCTTTGTTATTATTAAAAAAAATTCATCTGTTGAATGTAACACACAGTGTTTAGTGTTAGCTTCATATTTATTAGTAGCCATCGTAAAGTATAAATGCATTTCTGAAACTTATTTGCAATAATGGTACTAGTTACAATCTCTCAAGATTGCTACATATAATTAATGCCTTTTTTGAATGGAAGGAGTCTAATAATATTACTTATTAGACAGTATCATGTTAAATCTTTTAATAATTTAGTATATTTTTTTACGGAGGCTAATTGGGTTAAAATTGGATATAAATTATTATTAGGATTAATTGAACACTAATATATAAATTACAGTCATTTTCAAGTATAAGCCAGTATTAGAATAAAATATGGATTTGGATTTTTTTAAAGGGAGTGTTTACTATTAAAGTTGCACTGTTAGGTAATATGGGCAAAGGAACATGATATTCTTGATGTGGAGTTATTGACTCTTTAAATGGGAATCTAACATATAACTTTGCAGTTATGTTTAAGTATTTTGCTTTGTGTCAACAGTTTTGAAAAACATTAAGAATTAAGATAAAAAATCAAACTCAGGAAAGTTTGATACTTAAAGATTATCTATATGTATAAATTTTTTATTTCGGTGGTTTCAAATAAAATGAAAATGTATTGAACTAGTTTGGATTTAAATTGTACTTTATTTTATAATTTAAACCATTGCATCAAGATGCTAAAATATAAAATGTTTTTTAAAATCTGGATAAAACACCAACAGGAATTCAAACACCATAGCTGCATTGACATTTTGCTTTGTTACAGCTGCCAGCCAAATATTACTTCGCTTTATGTGGAAAAAGCTGGTGCGAGCAATATTGGTGACAGGGCAACGCACTTGTTGGCGAGCATGGATTACGTTTACCCGAAATGCATCAACAGCATTTCTACCAATGTCATCTCTGAATACTCTGGAAACGAGTACTTCTCCCTTGTGGTTGTAAATAAATAATCCTCCAATCATTTTGATTTGTTATGCCAGTCCTAAGAAATAAAAAATAAAACCATTATAATAAGTTATGTACAGAAATAAAATACTTTCAAATAAGTTATAAACAATTTTAAAAAGTAATTACTAACATTAAGATATTTTCAGGTTGTTAATAAAACTTGGAATTAATAATATCCATATTTATCTTTTAATGGTGATTGCATTTAATGCAAAAAATTATTAGAGCCATCATTAACATGAAAAAACTTGTACAGACAATCCAAAACAGAATAGGGATTAAAAATCATTCTTATAGATTTTATAACATGCATCAAATTTCAAATTGACAATAGAAATCTAGCAAAAAAAAAAAAAAAAAAGTAAAGATTTACAAATAATTTGTAACATTTAAAGTATGGGTATTAAAAAAATATCCAAAAAGAAATTTAAATTGTCACCAAAATAAACAATTTATTACAGAAATAACTTGATATTTTACAAACTAAAATGAACTCTGTACCAAAATTTAAGTGAATTTAAATAGTTGAAGTTACTATTGAAATGAATAAAAGGAAATATTTCAAAATTATTTGCTTATTTAAAAATTTCAGAAAAAAAACCTTTCTAATTTACCTATGGCTATAAAAATTAACTTAAAATACAGATATCAGGATGCTTTTTTCATCAAGTCTATGTGATTTAATAAGCAAGACTAAAAATTAGCTGCACATTATCTAAGAATAATGAACCTTAAGCAAAGAAATTTTCACCTTGGAAGAATCAAGATTATACTGAAAAGAGCATGATTTCACCTATTAAATAGTTTAATATTTATGAAAATCCAAATAAGCGTCAGTATTAACTATGTTTATATTGGCTTAAAATCAAAATTTTAATTTCATCTCCATGAACGTCAAGAGGAAAGATTTACGATTTAGGTATAATAAATCATCAAGAAGTACCGACAAATCTTTTGCTACATGTTAAATTTTCTTTTTTTCTTTCTGCTTGCTATTTCTAAAGTATGGTTTGAAAAATGCTATGTCACAAATAAACAGACTAGTCCGGATGATTACACGATACATTAACATTGGAAAATTTAATATAAGGAACAAATCACACACACATTGGGAATCTGGTGTAAACTATTCATATATACCATATGAGCGTCAATGACTTATTGAGCACAAAATAAATTGGTATTTCTGATAATTTTACACTAGTATTCAACATCCAAGCAAAAAATTTAAAATGGTCAGAAATCCTTACAGAAAGAAAGTTTTAAATTAGGATATTTAAATATGCAGCCAAGAAATGCAGAAAGGCAATTTGACCTTTTCTATTATGTTGTCTAAGAAAATCTTAAGATTCAGCATTTTTTTAAATCATACATTACTTTATTCTAGCAGTTTATATTTTGAAGTAATTGAAAATCTGTATATTTATTAAAAACTTTAAATTATGAAAGCTTACTTAACATTTTAAATTAAACTATGAAAGAAACTCATTTTATTATAATACCCCAATTTATTATTAAGATCAAAAGCCTTAAATGCAAGATATATATCTAAATTAATAGTAATTTAACTTGAAATATTAACAAAAGACTGTTACAAAATAATTTAACTGTACAATTTTTTCAATAAGATTTTGTTTTTAGAAGTTTAAAAACAAAGAAAATACTAAATTAATACGTGAATATAGCCGAAGAACAGCTTTTAATTTCCAAAAATAAAGTAAAATTAGAACAAACATTTGAAATAACATTCACTTCACAAAAAGCAAGAGAAAAAGAGAAAAAATTAAACCAATAAAACCTTACAGTAAAAAGCCAAACAGCTACGTAAACGATAAAAGCCAAAAATATTACATTAATATAGATAATATATTGTTTCCAGAGTGCACTAAATGCTGCTATAACCGAAAAACAATAGTAGACGAGCATTTTACAAGTAAAACAAGCAACCTTAATAAAAAGTATTACGGTTAAAAGTAGAATAAAATCCCTCAAATCAGACTTCAAGGGTCACCTGCAGGTAGGGATTCTAAAAATTGGATCTGTAAGAGGCCTGATTTTTATCAAAACAGAAAACCCCTTGTGACCCGAAAGACCCAAAGGATTTGATTCGACTTTCCCTGGAAGAAGACCCTTGAAAAACCAAAGAAAGACTACCCACAAAAAATTCTTTTGCACGTCACAATAAATAGGCCAATAATTTTAGTTTTTTAAAAAATTAAGGATTAGCCATCAGGCAAAAAAGTCAAAATATTCACCAAAGAAAAAGTATTCAACTTTCCCCCAAGCTGAGAATGTACCAAAATGGCTACAACAAATGGTTATTCACTTTAAAATTGTGTTCAAAACTAACCTAATCATTCAAAGTACAAATGTATTCAGCTAATAAAAATTAGTTTAATTTTTTAAAATTAAATATACAGAAAAAGTTAAGCTCAGCATTCTACAAAAGAATTTAAAAAACATGTCAAAGTTATAAAGATCAACAAATTAAAAAAAAAAAGACTAAATTGAATGGGAAATTAAAAGTAGTATACCTATTATGAACTACAGTGATAAAAAGTTATACTAAATAGAGATGTTTTCTTCAGTAAAAACTCAGCATAACTAACAGCACAACTAAATAGGATTCATAGGAAACTTAAATTAATTAACCATTCAAAAAGTTATAGAAGGATCACAAGATGAAGGTAACTATTAATCCAAAATTTAATTTAATTCGGTCAAAAGTCTAAAATGGGTGGGATTTATAAGCGGATACAAAGAATGCACCATTCAACCATGAACTATTTTTTAATCAACATGTACATACATATTAAAAATGGAACAATTTATTATCAACTGCTTACAGTAGCAAAATACATACTTCAAAAGTTAACTGAAGTTTTCACAGAATTTAACATGCAATAATAAAAATGTAAGCCAAGTTATCCTGTTTTTGGTTATAGTTTCGAAACTGGTTTTTCTATATGAATAGGTTACCACGATTTTCTAAGTATTTAATTAAAGATATACTGCAGTTGCACTTTTAGTTTCAGGATTCCAACAAAAGGCGAACAAGAAATACATTGAATACCCAAGAGTATAAACAGCAAAACTGCAGAAATTTTCAAAGAAATTTGGTCCGAGAGGGAGATTAAAGTTCTAAAGGTCAATTCAACTGAATGAACTTAATTCGTTTATTAAAAGGAAAATATTTGTACTTTTATGGTGAAATAAATATGGTCTACACAAAACATACAAGAGAAAAATTTAAGTTTATTTTCGAATTGTTTTTAAAGCCTCAGAAAAGGAAACTGAAACTTAACAGTATAAGTATTAAACTTATTGTTAAATCGGCCCTTTAGAAAGCTAAAAACTGTTTTTGCAACATGCAAGAGCTGAGTAAACAAAAAGAAAACATAATTAACAAAGCATCGAGAAATTATTTACAAATATCACTATTATATGAGGGAAGGATGTCTCACGTCACCAGGGTACTAAGGAATGAATTACACAAAAAAATAAACATATAGAGAGAAATATTCATATCAAATATGCATTGAGAATGAAGACTAGTCAAATAGTTATTAGCTTACCTCATATAACAGACTTATCCTCCCGGAATAAATCAAATATACCACATTTTTAATAAAAGGTAACTCCCACTTATCAATCTGCTAGCTTTCGCCGCAATTCGAAAGCAATATGTTGCCATTCAGTCATAACTAAATTATTAAATATTTTGGAATGTCAAAAAGGTTAACAGCCTATCGTAGAGACTAATGAAATCATTGCTAGATGTGGTCATAATCCTTGAAGGCAAAGCATATACTTTTTACCTTACTAATTCTGAAAAAATCTATGATGTGTCGAAGTTTTTCGAGAAATTCTAGAACAGCATTAACTGAATTTCAAAAAGCATGCCGTGGAGCGCAGAGGTAATGATCCAAGAAAGACAGACAGAACGCCGCCCCATAATAAAAAACAGGATTCATTTGTAAATGTTGCATAATCCTTGGGTAAAGTAATAACGGATTTAATTTTACTCGATTTTGAGGAAAAGGGTCAATTCATGCTCACATGAGAAATGTAAAGTGACCTGCGCCGCTTCATCTTTTGAATCCATTTTGCGTCGTATAATTGCTGCCCGTAACGGTGAGAATTATTGTGATAATTGTTTATTTTTTCTTTCTCGTATACGAAGTACACAAAAAGAAAGTACTGTAATCGCCAAAAAATTCGAACTCGAGATTTTGATGAATCTCCACGTTTTAGACCTCCCTGAGTCCGAGAAACACAATTTTGGAATTATGTCTGTCTCTCTCTCTGTGTCTGTGAACACGATAACTCAAAAACAGTTAGAGCTAGAGGGATGAAATTTGGTATGTAATCTTATCACATAATTTGTAAGTTTCTATCAAATTTTGGACAAAATCCGTAAACGGGAAGTCTGTCTGTCTGTCCGTGTTCATATGAACACGATAACTCAAAAACTTAAATAGCTAGATCGATAAAATTAAGTACACAGTTTTATCACCAGGAATGTAGGTCCGTATCATATTTTGGACCAAATCCGTCAAAGGTTGACTGTCTGTCAGTCTGTATAATTGCATACTTGTGAACGCGATAACTCCTAAACGCTATAATTTAGATAAATAAAAATTGGTATGAAGTCTGCTAACATTAATTGTAGATTCCTACCCAATTTTCGTTTCAATCGGTTGAAAAAGAGGCGTTCAAATAGCATATTCGGTTTCATCGCCATTCTACGACGCAAAAAAAAAAAACCCAATCGGATCGACCGATTCGTTTTTTTTTCTCACCTGTAGTAGGAATGGCACCCTCCTAGGAGGGCCTGCATATTATTTCCCCACCCGTGTTAGTGCGGAAAGAATATGTAGGCCCTTCTAGGAGGGTGCCATTTTTTTTTCTCTTGACCGAATCAGATCGGTAATAATTTAGCCCGTCTTTTGATGGCAATTTTCACCTCTTTTTTGATTATGGATTGAGAAGAACTTTGGAATGAATAGGAGATAATATCCTTTGTTGCTGAAAATCCCAAAAACCCCCCAATCAAAACTCAAAATCACTTCCGCTGTTTTGGTTTATATTCTCTACAATTCTAGCTTGCATATAAGTTCTGCTATAGAGTAGCAACGTTTGCGGATCAGGAAGAATCAAAATTTTTATTAAAAGCTCAATTTTCCCCAAATGCACATTTAAACGACTTTAGACAGGCAATTTAATCATTCTAACGAGTATCTGAGTGCTATGTTCTGACAAGTATTTGAGTTTTTATAACTATGTGATATTTCCGTTTAGAAGAAATGTTTCGATACAAGTGTTTTTAAAGCTGGGCATTCACGAGAAGGCTAGCTATGCCTGTAGGATTCAATTCAAGAACATTGCAGATAAAAGAACAAACAGTTTATTAAACAGTAAGAGGTTAAAAACTGCATCATATTTTAAAACAGAAGAAATGCGGTTAACATGAACAAGAGTAAGAGGGGCAATGCAAAACACTGAACATACACTGAGATTCAATGGACCTTATGCATGTAACGTCACATCCTCCGACACGTGACCTGCCGGCGGCAGCCATTGATCGGTCTTAAACAGCTGACTCAGAACTGCTTTTATTTCTGAGTACTATAATTATAGGCAGACCGTTTTGTTTATTCCTCCACAGCTGTTTTTCTATACTCTCGAACCCAAACGGTGCATAAGGTCCATTGCGAATGTTACATCAAATACTAGCCTTATATAGGTATTGCAGAAATACAGATAGATGGTTCATGGCGCCACCTAGTGAAGATTCAACAATGCATTTGCCCTAAGAGCTGTTTTTTCCCATCCATTTTAGTCGAAAAATTAGGCAAAGTATTCGCGGATGTTCCAAAGTTTGTTTTGAGACAAGGTTCAAAGTCGAAGAATTCTACCCACCCACCCTCCTCTCCCCCCAGACGGGAGATTCGAGTTTCATTTCTATCCTCGACGCGAGGTCCAATGTATGCATATCCTTTGTTTTGCCTCTACCCTCGCATCGAGGTCTCAAATTGGAATCGGCGGATTGAGTTTTGGATTTTAAGTTCTTTTGAATTCCACCATTTCGAACCATTTGCTCCAAAGTGGATGGGTTTTAGACCTTGACGATAGGTTTTTCCTTCCCGTGTTTTAAAAATTCCATTTTGGAAGAGTGGTGAATGGCCTGCTTAAAGCCGGCAATTCATCTGTATTCCATTCTATTCCCAAAAACCAATTTTTAAATAGATAGAAATTAATTAGAAAGCTTTTTATCCTCTTTGGTCCTCGCATCCATTTTAATGGACATTTGTGTTATATTTACAACCAGCGGAGGTGGCCTCCCCTAAACTTTCTCGTATACTTCTCAAAAATTTGTCATTTCCCCTCCCTCTGAGTGGATAAAAAATTCGAACCTACTGTAACCCGAAATGCAATGACTATCAGAAGGTGTTTCATTGTAGATTATAGTGATTGTAAAATATTTAGGTGAAGAATCATATTCAAAGAGATGCGTATGTATTAAAACTCAGCAGTATTTATTTTCTATCACATTCTAGCAAGCTCTGCTAATGCGAGAGAGTGCGCGAGCGAAAAGAAAACAGGAGAAAATGACCTCGTTCGCTATCGCTGAATAGCTTGCGCATGCGCAGAGATTGCCTCCAGTACGCAAGTAAAAAATTGAATATGTAATTTGAACGCCTTTCTGCAACCGATTGAAACGAAATTTGGGCACAGATCTATAACTAATGTTAGCAACCGTCATACCAATTTTTATTTATCTAAGTCAAAGGGTTTAGGAGATATAATTTTTACAAGTATGCGATTCTACAGTCCGACAGACCATTAACCCTTCTACGGATTTGGCCCAAAATTTGATACGGACCTACATTCATGATGATAAAACTGTGTACCAAATTTTATCCATCTAGCTATTCAAGTTTTTGAGTTATAGTGTTCACATGAAAGCGGACGTACAAACAGACAGACTTCCCTTTGACGGATTTTGTCCAAAATTTGACAGAAACCTACAAATTATATTTAAAGACCACATACCAAATTTCATCCCCATAGCTCTAATAGTTTTCGAGCTATCGTGTTCACAGACAGACATAATTCCAAAATTGTGTTTTTCGGACTCAGGGAGGTCTAAAACGTGGAAATTCGTCAAAATCTCGAGTTCGAATTTTTTGACGATTACAATACTTTCTCTTTGTATACTTCGGATACGAGAAAGTAAGAAGTTGCTTCCCATTCAAAGGCCTTAATTCCCGCTGTCCAATGTTTTGGACGTTCTCATTGTGCCATCTATTAATTATACACATTGTTATATATAATCCAATCAAGACTAATCTACATTTTTTGTAAAAATGATTCTGAAAATAATACATTTTAGTCTATAGAGGTTACACTTCCCCATTATTTGAAGTTCCTCATTATACATCAGTACCATGGCCTTGTAAATGCAAAATACAGAAAATATTCAGTTACAGAAGCAAATACGATGATTCTACTAGATTTTATCACATACATTTGACAAATTCGTGTTGATTGTATTTTCCTTTCCAGTGAGAATATATGTACTAGTGGAAGCAGAGAAAGCCAACCACTTTCTTACATCCCTTAGCTAAACCATTTATTAGGTAGATTCCTTATAGGAACTCTACCTATTGCAATGGTTCTCATAACACGACTTTCGGAAAATTTCTGCAGATCTTCACCGATCATGACCCCTAGAACCCAAAACCACCCTTCGTTAAAAAGTTTATATATATATATATGTATAACGCTTTTTCCCATGTTATCTTGTGAACACGATAACTGGAGTAATTTTGATGTAAATTCAACCAGCTTGGGATATGTTGTAAGGATAGTGAAAATCTCGGTCGAGTTCGTAGATGGGCTATCCAGCTGAAAGGGGGTGGAAATGGTGGGGGGTGGAAATTTTAATTTTCCCATAATTCCTTTACAAATGAAAATAGAAAGAAAATTCAAATTAGGCGAATTATTGCCTTATCATAACGAACAATTTTGGAATTTAAACTTTTTCGATAGCTATAATTGCTTAGAAGTTATGAGCTGAAAAGTGATTTTCCCCCCTTCCCCTCCTCTCCCCCTAACTTAAAGTACGTTTTAACCTAAGCATGTTACCCCTTGTTGGAAAGCTCTCGTCATTTGCAGTTTCTTTCACCCTCTTTCATTCTTGTAGCTCCAATACTCATGAGAATAGAGGCCAAAATGTTCTTTTCCTTATTATTAGTAGTAGAGAAGTATATGCATAACGCTTTGGCCCGTGTTATTTTGTAAACTCGATAACTAGAGTAATTTTGATTAGATTTTAACTGGCGACGGATATGTTGTAACGACGGCGAAAATCTCGGCCGAGTTCACAGATGGGCTAACCAGCTCAAAGGGGGTGGAAATGGTGGGGGACTGAAAATTTCATATTCCCATAATTCTTTTACAATTCAAGATAGAAAGAAAATTCAAATTAGGCGAATTATTGCCTTATCACAACAAACAATTTTTGCACTGAAACTTTTTTGATAGCCACAATTTCTTAGAAGTTATGAGCTAAAAAGCCATTTTCAATCCCCTCCTCAACTTATCATTTCCCCATAGCTCTGTTACGACTAAAGATAGAGAAAAATTTTCAATTAAGCGAATTATCACCTTATGATAACGAACAACTTTTATACTAAAAGTTTTTTGTCTGCTAGAATTGCTTATAAGTTATGAGCTGAAAAGCGATATTCAATACCCTCCCCCTCCCCCCAATTTATCATTTCCCCATAGCTTCGTTAAGATTGAAGATAAAATGAAAATTTCAATTAGGGGAATTATCACCTTATCATAACAAACTACTTTTATACTGAACGTTTTTTGACAGCAAGAATTACTTAGAAGTTATGAGTTCCCATCAACTGCATTCACTTTCACTTTTTTTATACGGTATAATATATAATTAATTTATGACTAGTTAATTTATCGTTAATATCTTTGTTAAATTTTGTTAATCATAACTGTTAATTGATATACCTGGCTTTGCTCCGGATTAAAATGTTTTCATGTTTAATATTTTCAATGTAAAAATTACTATTGTGTAAATATTATAATACACAAATTCCTTTTCTGATCTAAAACGCTTTCAATTAAAATGAGAATATCAATTGAACCAGACGATTTTTAAAAACATCCGTTTTCTTCATACGTTATTATTTGTTATATAGGTACTTCAAATTTTGTTAACGATTACTAAAGTCAATGAAAGGTTTTAATGAATATTTTGAAACAATTAAATTAACTATTTAATTATTCATTAATTTAAAGCGTGAAAATAAATCAATAGCTGGTCCCGATATAAATTGTTAAATCGTCTACTTTTAAAATTTTCTTTTAGCATTCTTCCTTCTGGAAACAGTTCTTCGTATTATTTTTGATCAACAAGAATATTGTTACGAATTCAATTTAAAATTAATTTTGAAAAAAATATTAAAATGAGAGAAACAAATTTTTTTATGGAAATGAAAGACATCGCGGAGAAACGCCTTGCTTAATTTTTAATTAAGTGAAATTTTAAGAATCTTTTAGGCTTTGAAAAGTTGAAGATGACCTTTCTCTTTTCTTAAATAAAAAGTTTGATTGAAATCAGTCCAGTGGTTTAGGAGGAGATGTGGAACATACATACATAGCCACAGTGGCTTTTATTTAAATTAATATAATTATTAGATAATTATAAGATAAAGATTACTGGCATATAGTATGAGTCATGAAAAAGGTTTTAGTGAAGTTTTGTAACAATTAATTTTTAACTTTGTTTAAGTAAATAGTTAATTTTAATTAATCAAAAAATTTTAATAGTTAATTTGATAATAGGTTTTTGACAGAATACTTTAATTTGATATTTAACTAAACATGGCGGGACCATGATTTGTTTAATAAAATCAATATAAAGTAGCCAAAAACAATAGATACTTAAATAAGAGTTTCCTTTATCCTTTTTACTATTGAAAAATATCTCCTTAACTTTAAAATTGTTTGGGATTTTCTGCCTGAGTATTTGGTTTTAACCGTCGATGGAGATTTAAATTTGCTGTTCAAATTGGCTGCATTCATATCCTACGCTTTAAAAACACGTATTCAATTTGCCACTCACAATGTTTAATAATTTTATTCTCTTACATGTTAAGAATTTAGTGACTATTATTTCTGTAACCAGGGAGTTCTATAAATGAGCCCATTTTAGTAGTATTTAAGTGTTTCGATGTTATGTGATTTTACCATATGACAAAGTAATGTTCGCGCAATTATATTGTAACCTAGATTAAATAAATTAATTTTTAAATCTAGAGTCTTTCTTCATTCGTGCCAAGAGTCAATTTCTTGTTACTGTTTCAGATAGGCTGGCTTAATGTTATCTAGAAGATATTTGCACTGCTGAGATGTTTATTTCTTTATGACTCCTACCTGTTGAATGATTATGTGTTGAGATATAAAAAAATTGACCAATGTACTGACCAATAAATCTAGTATAACTTTTTGGAATGAAAAATGGAATGATAAAACCTTGATATAGCAAAAAATTAAATGACCTGAAAACAGAATCACAGCGTAAATATTGCAATGAATAGAAACAATAAAGTCATTGGCTATGTCTGTATTGATCAATATGTAATATTTCATGACTTTTGTAACATTAAAGGAATCTACCTTTGCCTTCAAGCTTGCCGAAAAGGGATTTTTTTTATAATGTATACATTTTGTTGTAAACCAAAAGAGTGCATAAAATTCTATTTACTGATATCGCACTACAGGGGCTTCGCCAGCGGGGGGCAGAGGAGGCAATTTTCCCCCATCGGTGACCGATTGCCCCCCCCCCGGCGGCGAGAAATTAAGGCTTTCGTCGGCAAAAATCTTTGCGATTTTGGGAGATGTTGAGAGCAGGCTATCAAGGAATATAATAATTTTAATCCCATCTTTAAGTTATTATATAACTAACGGTCGAGATAAGCTATTTGTGTCCGAATTTGAGGACTGATTAACGGTTAGGTCAACAGAAAGACCGACGTCCTTTTAAATTGTCGTCCATTTGGCCAGTAGTTCGCATCACATTTGAAAGAATAACCGACAAAGCGACAAGTGAATCAGATTTCGCATTTTGCCGACTGTTTTCGGTCGGTCGGCTAAGAGATCAACAAGACGGATGAAAATTTTTATGTTTTGTTTTTTCTATCGACTGTTTCGATCACTTTTCGGCGGAATTATTAGGTAAAACTAAAGTATCTTTATTGCATAAGAGTGTGGCTACACATAGTGGTCATTCCTCTCAACTGCCATTTTTGTTCGGCTTGGAATTTTTAGGCCCATAGACATAATGTTAAAATAAAATCTATTAACGGACAATCAAACCCCTCTGAAGAGTCAGGTTTGTCGCACGTTAAACTTCAATGAAATTCTTCCCTTTCGTCTCTCCGATCGTGGACATTTTATAAAGAGAAAATGGAGGAAAGAAAGAAAGAGAAAAAAATTCATACACTCAAAAACAACGCCGGAAATCAGATAGAAAATAATCATTTCTTTCCCAATGTGAAGAGAAGAATGAATTTCGGACTCTACTGGGTTTGGGCATTAAAAAGTTCATTTTTGCCTTTCAGGTGCTGATTCGAACTATGACAAAAAATTTGGTAACATGGTAGCGGCCATCAGTGAATGAAACTTTCAGCTCAACGACTTTAGGTAAAATAGACGATATTATTGCCTTTCCTCAACAACTACTGACTAAACAATTATAGATATATTTTTACAATTAAAAAAAATTGAAAAAGTGATCTCCGAAATATCTGAAAGACCCAAGCATACACACATTGTATCTTCTTTCTAAAAACGAAAAAAGAAAAGAAAGAAATATATGTAGAGAGAAATTTTCGGATAAAGTACTTTTTTTTGACAATTTTTAAAATTATATTTATCAGAAATGACGAAGTAGGTCTTATTTAAATATTTTATACTCCCACTCCCAAACATAATAACCTTTTAGAGCGGCCAATTTTCCTTGGAACGGTGGTTGACCACTGTAGAGAGGTTTCAGTGTATTACATACTAGCCGCCCTCTTCGACTAGCTTGTTCGTCGGGAATATAAATTCAATTGAATCTCATGTGCATAATTTTATTTTCATAGTTCCCTTAAAAAAGCAGTTTTAAACTTCAAATTGTTATAGACACTTCACCCATGTTTTAGTAACTTTGTATCCGTTCTGTTCATTGTCTACATGAACGTCCCTAATGGAATCAAGTAACTGCATGTGTCATCTAACATCTAATTGCACGTCGTCGGCACCTTTCTTATTCCTTATGCAAAATAAGCATTTGATTTCAGCATGAAAATGGCGCGACACATTTTCTTTCTTGCAGCATGCTAGCTGGATTAAAGCATGCTGATAGAAAGAATTAAAACACAACAACCATAATCACTGAGCTTACTAAATATGTTCCCAAATTTAATTATTACCTTAGAGGACTTCGTTTACAGACTTAACAAAAAAATTGATGAAACAAAAAAGAAAGTAAAATCCATTAGGACATTATCCTAGCTTTCAATAATGGAAGTGAAACACGGAATTAAATATTATTTGTGTAAACTCTGACAACGGTTTGAATCAGATTGCAAGAATGAAAAGTTTTAAATTATGCCTAAAAATATTTTTACAGACTTATTAAAATTAAAGAAAAAAAAATACGGCAATTTTATTGATATCATTAAAAAGATGAGTTTTTAAATTTTCAGGCGGTGGCTGGCACTGATCAAAAATACTATTTTAAACTTGCACAATAAACGTGGAGCATTCTGATTTGCTAGCTATGCTTGCAAAGTGAGATAATTGATAAAATCGGTCCAGTTGTTGAGACTGGGAACACAGTCAAGGTTTCCCCTCCTAGAGAATGTACAATGAAGTAGTGTTTTTGCGATTTTTCTCGAAAATGAGGAATTGAGATGGAGAAGCGACCATTGACGATGTATCTAGGGTCGTGAGCTTTCGTATAAAATATCATTGAAAAGGTAATTTTTTGAACTTTCAGATGGCGTAAAAATGATTTTCGTGCTGTAATATTTTCGGAAGTTATTATTGGAAAACGCCAAAATTTAGCTTAATTTTTAATTAAATAAATTCTAAATAAAATTTCATAAAAGGATTCCAAAGCAAAGATGCACATTCCCACCCTTCAAAGTAGGTTTGTGCCAAATTTCATAGCTCTAGGTCCAGCGGTCTGCCCTGTAGATAACCAATACACACACACAAACACACACATTCTCCTCTATTTTTATTAGAGATATGAAGATATGCATTTATAGGTTTAAAATTTGTTAATAATTATTTTTACTTGTTTCGGCTATTATTTTATTTTGTTATGAAATTTAAATAATAATCTGCAAATTTTTTCCAACATCAGTGCAGTACATTTCATTTCCTGAGATTTATGTTCATAATTCTTCATTTTCTATTATTGTTTCTCGTTCAGTCAGACAATTCTTACTGCATATACATTATACAAATAGCTAATTATTCCAAATAATGAATTATTATAATCAAATTCGCTAATTAATACTTAATTGTTTTTAATTAAATATAAAATTAATGATTATATGTTATTTTGAAGTTACCTAAATTAGAAAAAATTTGCTTGCCCCCCCCGTCGGAAAATTTCTGACGCCGCCTCTGTTACACCAACCACAGAGAATACGTTTATAGCACTATTTTACCACTAACGTTTACTAAACAAAGGATTGGCGCTATTTCGGCATATGAACAAGTTGCAACACGGGATTACATTTGCTTGCATTCCGCATTTTTAATTATTAAAATACATTTGAGTAAAAGATTTTATTTTAAGAACTATTTAAACTATCTGTTTAAGGCCTTACTACGTTCCAAAAAATATTTGAAAAATTCGATGGCATAGCAAAACTAAGCTTTAGGATCGAAGCGATTAATTTTTGTGATAATTTGCAATGAACTTATCCAAGATATTATAAAGAAACGTGAGCCTTACTTATTAAGGGTGGTGAAAATCTCTATATAAGATTAATTGTTCGAATAACAGATAAAAGTAGCTTGGAAATTTGATTCCCCCCAACTAATTTTCCAAACTGGATACCTTACATTTCCTTCAAGGTATTTGACTTTTTTTTATTTCTTAGAGATTATCCTCTTATATTTTCAGTATTGGTAAAATAAATAGTAAAACATGCTAAGAGTATATTAAAACACAACAACTTTATTCACAACAACAATCCGTCATTTCACAAGTGGAACTCTAACGAAACGACTGAGGTAACCAAAAAACGAACGCAAAAACAGACATTAAATATTTAAATAATAATAAATAAGTTTTCTTTACAGGTGAGGTTTAGTCCTTTTTTTTTAGTAAGGAGCGTGGCTGTCACCGCTTGGGTGAGCTGGGTGAGGAGGAAAAGCTGGGGCAACTGGCTCGTATGGTGCTGGTGCAGGTTCATAAACTGGGACAGCTGGGTAAGCGGGTTCAGCGTAAGCTTTGGGTGCAGCTGAATCATAGACTGGAGCATATGCAGCTGGTGCAGGTTTGTAAATTGGAGCTTGGGCATAGACAGATGGGGCGGGTTTGTAAGCGGGTTCGGGGGCGTACACTGGAGCTGGAGCGTAGACGGGTGCAGGCTTGTAAGCGGGTGCTGGGCCATAAGCAGCTGGTGCTGGGCCATAGGCAGCTGGTGCTGGGCCATATGCAGCTGGTGCTGGTTTGTAAGCTGGTGCTGGGGCATAGATAGCGGGTGCAGGCTTGTAGAAGGGAGCTGGTTTACTGTATGCAGGTGCAGCTGGGGCGTAGGGCTTGGCATAAGCTGGTGCTGGCTCGTATTTGACTGGAGCAGCCTCGGAGTGAATTTCAGCATCTGCTGTGTTCTGGTTGTCGGTTCCTGGTTCGTTGGTCTTGACGACTGCTCGGAAACCTTTTTCGTCAGCGACGTAATCGACCTGTCGGTAGATGCCGTAGCCATCGGTGTATCCGTAAGATCCCCTCTTGTTGCCATAGTCATCGCTTTCCTCTTTTCGGTTCAAAGTGGCACCGTATTCGTCTTTGGCATCATAGCCGAAGCTGTATGGCTGAGGTTTTTCTTCCTGTATTAAAAGAGATTTTCGAAGATTAATCTATCAATTAGATACAGTACAAATTCGATAAAAATTATTATTTTAAATTCCATGTTATTCTAGTGTAACAATATATCTCCAGTGATGAAAGAAGTTTTGGAAAATGAAATAAAAGTTGTTATTAAATCATTTCTAGACCTCAGTGAATTGATAGCTTTGAGCATAGTGAATTGATAGCTTTGAGCGAAGTGAATTGATAGCTTTGAGCAAACGAAATTGATAGATTTGAGCAAAGTGAATTGATAGCTTTGAGCAAAGTGAATTGATAGCTTGAGCAAAGTGAATTAATAGCTTGTTGCTATTTATCGATTTCAATAAAACCTATTTAAATCCTTCTTATGAATTTAAATTTTCACACTTTAAACTCAGTAACGGGTTATTAAAGAAACGGTTCAAATATGAATATTTATGTAGTATTATAGATTTACTTAGCATATTTTAAATGATTATAAATTCAAGAAATCTTTAATAGGGATTTCCTGCCAACTTCCAAAATTTGTTTTTCTAAATTAAGAAGCAGAATAAAAATTTCAAAGAATAAGTAGCGTGGTTTCGATATCTCAAAAATAAAAAAAAAATTCTAAAATTTAAAGTTAGAAGTAATTTTTTAATGAATGGTGAAAAATTACAAAACATTTTTTAGACAGTCTAAATAATCTAATATAAAATGTGTAGGGCTATTTTTAAGCCAGCAAAAGGGTAAAACAATCTGGATCACACTGATGTGTTTACGAAATTGAAAACATGAAAAAAAAAATCATGAGAATAATGTTCTGAAATTTAAGCGATATTTGATTTCAATTTGAATAAGTCCGAGTATACGGCTCTTGTAAATCAAATGAAAGAACTAAATGAAATCACCTTGAAAATAATGCATAATAAAGATAATGAGGCATTGGGAGCCTCCTAAAATTATTGGGCCTCTAGGCAGTTGCCTATTTGATAATCCGACCTTGTTTACAAGAACGATTTGTGTTGAAACGGCAAAAGAATTGAAAGGAAAATGTTGTCGACCAAAAATATCGTGAATCGGCAGTCATATCTCCTTTTAACAACTGGGCAAAGGAAATAGTTAGTTGAAGGCGACACCTAAATTTAAGAATCGAAGAACTAGAAGGAATAAAAAAAGCAATTTTTCTTTGAAGCAACTGATAAGCCTAATTCATCTGCCATCCATTTTCTAGTCACAACCAATAGTGTTATTTTTTCTTTTTCGAAAAGATTCGAAATTTATCACGAACAAAAGACGTCATATGGATTTTTATATGATTAGGATAATATTCACAAATTGTCTGAAGACGAACTTCTTAGATGTTGCAAAGACTTAAATGCAACTTTGGAAGGCAATATTGATTTATATTTAATGAAATAAAAAATTGTTGTCGAGTTTTGCCATTCAGGGACACAGCATTATAATATTTATTTAACCGCTTAAGGACCGACTTATTTTGAAACCTACGGTATTTAGAACGAATTAACTCGGTTTATTTATGTCCTTAAGCGGTGAAAAATAATTTATTTAAATTGTATCCAAATTTTGTGACTGTAACGAAAATTATATTAACCTTACCAATTAAAATGTATCTGCAGAAATATTTTTCTGATGACAGAAAATAATAAAAAAATTACTTGAAATCTAGCATTGGTAAAAAAAAAGAACATTAATTTTCTTAGCTATGATATCTGTCGAATCCGAATTAGCTATAAAATTAAATTATGAATATATTATCAACGAATTTGCTATTGTGAATGTAAGGAAATGAAATAAAAATAAAATATTGTCACCTTATTCCATCAAGTCGCATTCTAAATTGTATTTTATGAGTTAATGAAGGAATTATTTTTGTTATTTGAGTTGCAAACGATTTTGAATGCGATTGAAATGTTAACTTTATAAAAATATTTTAAATATGTATTATTTTAGTTCTTAATATGCCAATTTGTGCAATGTAACAAATAACAAAAGCAATTATTCCACGAAATTCGTTTCAAGGGCCCGCAAATCAACTTTGCACCAGGCCCCACTGTTTTTCGGGCCTGTCATATTGTAAGAAATAATGTGAACTTAACGTCTTAAACTCATTTTTTCCCGAGGAAAACTTGTTTCACTCCAGAACGAATATAGAAGCAGGCTATGCATATGAAGTTAAACCTAACATGGCTGCCGGTTTTGTTCCGTAAACAAGCCGATCGTTGACATCGCCTAAAGCGAAATTAACCTCTGTTCTGTGCCACTAGCGTTTTATATGTATAGATTAAAATAAAGTATAGTTTAAAACTCAAACGTTTAAAGCATTAAATGAGGAGTAGAATTCTTACATAAGGTGCAGGAGCTGCGTAAGGCTTTGCGTACACTGGAGCGTCGTACTTAGGTCCATACTGGGCTGCAGCCAGCGTGGCCAAGCAGAGAAGAACAACCTGTAAGATGAAAGTCAGTTTTATTAAATTTGCAAAAATAGCTAACTTTATATAAAGGGTATAAAGAGAATCAAATAAAATTAAATTAGCAATTCAAACAAATTTAAAAATAAATTTAAACATACGCTATAAAATTTAAACAACGTTTAAGTAGAGTGCAATATGCTGCTGCATACAAAAAACAAAGGAATTCAAAAATTATTCAAAAAAGTTAAAAACCAAGAAATACACTCCGAAAGAATAGAATTAAACAAACAAGGAATCCATTCTAGTCCACTTTTTCAAGGGCTATATACTATATTCGATATGCATTCAAATTACTTGGGAAATTTTTCTGTAAGAAGCTTGACTTTCGTCTAAAAAAGCTTCTCATAGCCCGAAATTTCTCAATCAAAGAAGAACAAAACAAGTACTACCAACAAAAGAATTTTTTAAAAGGAGCAAACAAACATTATACCGCTAACAAGATTGATTTAAGAATTTTTTTAAAGAAATAAATATTCGTTTTATGTAATACGTTATTCAATTTTTCCTGATTATGTTTGATTATAACAATAATGATAAAATTTTGCTCTCGATTTTTTTTATTTTCAGTTTTTTTTATCTATCTTTAATCCTTGCTGAATATTTAATGCATTATTTAGGATAAGTTACGGAAATGCAATGATAAAATACAGTCAAGTAGGGAGAATTTAGACTTGTATTTGCTTTACAGAGAGAAGAAAACCATCGCTGCGTTGGAAGAAACGTAATTTCTTAACTAGATATCGAAATGAATTCAGCATTATAGAAGTATTCTCTAAACTTTCCTGCTGTTCTGATGCTTGAATGAAAATTCCCAAGAAAAATTCTCATCACTGCACAAGAAAAACGATTTCTGGGATATCAATTATGGAGGGCAAAACTGTTCTTAACCAACAATAATAAAAAAGGGAAAGTAATTCCTTTTTTTTTTTTAAAAAAGATAGCAGTAGAAATTCTTCAACTCAGCATAAGGGAAACTATTTTCTGCTATATTTTAAATGAAGATTACGCTTTACATGAAATATTTTTTTATAGAAAATATTAAAATAAGATAATATAAAATTAAAAGAATAGATTAACCTATGTCTAAAGTGTTCTTAAAACAGGATAAAGTATATTTATTAAATTAAAGTATATATATATTAAAGCTTTTGAAATAGCTAGAGCAATGTTTTGAAGAAACATGCAATGTCTTGAAAAACTAAGCACCGTTATAAGTTTTGAGAAAGCTTATTTATTTAAAATTAACATTTAAAAAAGCATCTGAGGAATAGATAAGTTGATATTTATTACATTAAGGTATATGGTGAAGAAAGTTTTTGATATAGCGACAGTCATGTCTTGAAAACATGCCATATCTTGACAAGTTGGGCAACTTCATAAAAGCTACGAGATTTAATTAAATTAAAAAAAAAGCGCCGGGAAGAAAATCTCAGTTATGATATCTACCATCGGGAAATTTTAATTAAGTATATAATTTTAGATAGAATTATTAATTTAATAAAGTTTCCTTTTAATAAAAATGTCATAAGCAATATGCTGGAAGCAATATTTAAACTAATATCTAAGCTAAACTAAAATTTATCAAAGCCAACCATACAACATTATTTTATAGACGATGAAGACTTATAACGTTAGAACAAGGTAAGAAAACGCTGTACCTTTGCGATCATTTTGGCACTTGTTGAATCGGTACTGCGAACGATAACGATATCCGATGGACAGTTGGAGATGTTTAAATACCTGAGCGCTGGCCCAGTTTCGGGAAGGGGCGTCATGGTCCAATCAGGCTATCCCTGCCCTCAGGCCAGGGTAGAAAGCGAAAGTTAGAATGTGACATACTTCCGATGAAACAACTTGATGAAATCAAACAGAGGTAAAGAAGGACAAGAAATTAATAAATGAAAAAAAAGATAAAGATTCTGTGTGTGTGAGTGCGGTTATTTTTTTGACAGCTCCTTTTTGTCTTGAGCAACGTTTCCGCAGAATAAAATTATCCGTAAATTGCCCTAATTTCTATCGATGTTTGTTTCTTCACCTTGGCATTAGTTTTCTTTCTTTGCTTAATTGCTTGTTCTTCCTTCGGGAAATTTGCCCTTGAGAACTGAATTAATCGTTTTCGATCGAGAAAAACGGAAGTGTAATGGTTTTGACATTTTTTTTTTGTAGCCATTCAGTGTTGCAAGTTTCTGTATCCAGAAGTTAAAGAAAATTCTCATTGGAAATTTAAAATCGTCTACCGTTACCACGCTGATGCAATGAAAAAGAATTGTTTAATCAGTTTTTGAAATGCTAACAAGATTTTCTTCCAGAACGTTGATGCAAGAATAAATTACTTTGTATAAAGTTTAAAACGAACAAATTTTATTTATTTCCCCCTCCACTGAAGTTGAAAGTGGCTTTTATCAGGGATGAACGGAAAACATTTAAAATAAACTACTGTACTTTTCTGGAAAACGATAAGAATTATTAAGCCTCAGAATTAAAGCAAATAAAAGAATGCGCGGAAGCTAATGCAATTTAAATATTATATAGAAAATTTCATTTTTGTTATTCTTGAATCTGCATAAAATTATATTTAAGATTTAAATATAATTTTATATATTTGATTCTGCATAAAATTATATTTAAGAAAGATTTAACACCCGCCTCCCATAAGCCACCGAAGTTAGGTGATCTTGGTGGAATATATTTCCACGTCACTTGTTCATTTGTTAAATAATTGGCTAATGGCTCTGGAGGTCTACTAATCATACTTTGCAAACGTTTTAAGTCTGAATTGGCACCTTTGAAATTAGTTGCATTATCAGTACAGATGGATGAAATAGCACCTCTTCTACTAAAAAATCGTTTTAACGTTGCAATCATTGCATCTGCAGTTAAGTCAGTGACTGTTTCTAGATGAATAGCCTTTGTAGCAAAGCAAATGAAAACAGCCACATAACATTTTTGATAAATACCTTTCCATTGACCCTTGTATTTGATATAGAAAGGACCACAAAAATCAATCCCTACATGAGAAAATGGATAACTGGGATTAACTCTATTTGTTGGGAGGTTTCCCATAATTTGCGTTACAATTCTTGGTTCATTTTTTGCCCATATGACACAATCATGAATAATTTTTCTAGCTGTATTTCTGCCAGATAAAGGCCAAAATTCCTGTCTCACCAAATATAGTAAGGTTTGCGCTCCGACATGTAAATACTTAAGAAGAAAATACTGCATGATTAACAATGTGAATTTATGATTCTTTGGGAGCAAAATGGGAATTTTTTTATCAAATGACAAATTAGCATTGTTTAACCTTCCTGCCACAAGTAAGATATTGTTTTCATCTAGAAATGGATTCAAGCAACTTACCTGACCCTTGGTAACACTTTCACCTTTTTCAAGAGATTTTATTTCAACTCTAAAACAAGTTACCTGCACTAATTTGACTAAAGTTATCTTGGCCAACTGCAGCTCCTTTAGGGTTAATGGACCTAAATACCTGTTGGTACTTCTCAAATTATTGAAAAATCTGAAAATAAAAGCTACAATTCTAATTAGTTTACAAAAACTATTTGAAACACTAAGAAGATTATCTAAAAATGACGAGTCCACAGTTGAAATTAAACTGCAATTAGTCAAGTTTTTGAGTTCAGATAAATAAAGTTTATCAGAAGAAACGTCTATGTTCTGCACAGGAATTTCCAATGAATCATCTTGCAACATTTGAGGGCCATGCCACCACAAAGTCAACTTTGCGAGTTCTTGAGGATCTGTTCCCCTAGAAATAATATCAGCTGGGTTCAGGTGAGAAGATATTTTGCCATGTACAGTTCTCATTCAGGTCCTGTATTTTGGATACTCTATCACCGATGAAAGTCTTCAACTAGTTTGGTGGTGTGTTGATCCATGCGAGGGCTGTGGTGGAGTCTGTATGCAGAATGACATCATCTATTTCCATCTTGAGAGCATCAATTATCTTTTCCACTAATTGTGAAAGAAGAAGACAAGCTGATAACTCCAAACGTGGAGTAGATCTCGTTTTGATTGGAGATATTCTGGATTTACTGGCGATAAGTTTCATGACAACTGAATTGGTTTCACTTATGCTCTTCATGTAGACCACAGCTCCATAAGCAGCTTGCGAAGCATCAGCAAATCCAACCAAGATTGTTTTCTTGATGGCATGTGCTAAAAGATATCTGTCAATATGCAGTTCTTAAATTAATTTTAAAGAATCCACAAAATCTGTCCATTGCTTTGCAAGAGTGTTCGGGAAGTTCATCGTCCCAATTCACTTTTAGTTGCTAAGTACTGTGCTCGCCAAATGTGGCAACCCCCATGAAGTAGGTTTACTATTTTTGTAACTGCGTGGGACATAGCCCGCCAGAACTAGATTTGGTTGAGAGATGGGATGTGATGCACATTGCAATAGAATAAACCGCTGTTTATGGATCATCGCTTCATTTCTCTCCAAAGTTCTCACCGCAATCATACAGTCCATGCCTTATATATATTTAGTTACGCCGCAACATATGTTATAGTTACCCGCTAGTTAGTTTAGAGCTATCGATTGGACAACACAGTCGCCATAACCTCTAAAGAAACATTTTTGCTTTTGTTATAACGGGTCGAATGAAACCTAAGGGATCGTACAGCCTAGCTATTACACTCAAGACTCCCTTTTGGTATAAGATACCTTCTCAATGATTGACACTTTAAATGTGAAGTTATCTTCTGTAGGTTTCCATATAATTCCTAACGTTTTCGCTGATGGTTCAGTTGTAGATAAAAACTTGTCTTCCTGATCATTTGGTGCACAACTGTTCCATAATTCCTTCGAATTAGAACTCCATTTGTGCATAATCATTCCACCAGCTTTTAGCATGTTGTGCAGCTGTGATTGAAGCTCCTTTGCTGTGTGTAAGTCTGATGCTACAGAAACTGTCATCCATATACGTATCTTGCTGGGTGTCATCTGAAGCTAATGGAAATCTTGAAGATTCATCTAAAGCTAACTGTTTCAGAGTTCTTATTGCTAAGAAGGGAGCACTGGCTGTGCCATATGTCACCGTTTTGAGCCTGAATTCCGTTGGGTCTGCATCCTCTCTGTTTTTCCAAATGATTCTCAACAGGTCACGCTGTGCTGGATCTATGAATATCTGGCAGTACATCTTTTGAATGTCCGTTGTAGAAGCAAATTTATGCTTTCTGAATCTTGTCATTATTTCAAAGATGTCTTTCTTGACAAGGCCTTTCAAAAGGTGATCATTGAGACTGCTGCCGGATGTTGTAGGAGAAGAGGCATTGAACACAGCATGAAGCTTTGTTGTTGTTTTTCAGGTCGAAAAACTCCATGATGAGGAAGGCAGTAGCAAAGAGGTGAAGCTGACTTCACATCATTCACTTTCTCCATGTGACCGAGATCTAAATATTCTTGCATGAAATCTTGATACAGATTTTTCATTGCTTCATCTCTTGAAAGCCTTTTCCAAAGTTGATCTAATCTTTTTATTGCCACGGTTTTGGATTCTCCTAACTTTTCAATATCCTTTACTGGCATCTGGACAATATACCTGCCTGTTTCATCACGTTTACGCGTTGTTTTGCAATGATGCTCACAAAACTCTTCTTCTTCACTTAAGATTTTTCAGGTTCAGTAATTGTCTCTACTTCCCAGAATTTTCTCAAACAATCATCTACACTTTGAACTTGCGATACGAAGCCACAGTATTGTACTGGGGTACTTGAATTGACAACCCCAGAGACTACATACCCGAAAACTGTGTTTCGAAACACTAGACCACTGTTGGGTGACCGGATTTGATCATTTTTGATGATTTCAAAGAATAACTGAGCACCAATTAGGATATCGATTTTACCTGGGGTTGTAAACTGAGGATCTGCTAAATTATCAGGAATAGTTGCGTTTTCCAAATTGTAGGTAACTATTGGTAGAAAATCTGTTATCTTAGGAACTACAAGGAAGTCCAATGAAGTTCTATAGGATCCACTTCCGTTTTGAATTGTCGCTCGTAATCTTGATTTTACTTTAGTTTCGTTTCCGCCTAAACCAGACACTGCGAAATTTGTTTTTTCTTGAGGAAAACCTAACCTATCGGCAAAGTCTGCGGTCATTAGATCTTGACCGGATTCTGAATCTAGAATTCCACGTGCTGCCATTAAGGCGATTTAGCACCCATACTTTTATGGTGGGGAGAACTGTGCATTTATTTGTTTTATCTATGCAGGAAAAGGAATGACCTATGTTATCTCGTGGAGATACATTACTGAGAAATTCACCTGCGTTGAGATTCAATTCTTGACTTCTTGCTGCCTTCTCAACAGAGACTGCATTTGGGATATTGCGATGGACTGTATTACCGTTTCTATGCAATAGCGTGTTGTGACGACAACCAAATTCTTTACAAGTGCTTTTTGAATTACAAAATTTAATAAAATGCTGACCACTCAAACAATTTAAACAAAGTTTGTTCCGAGTTGCGAATTGATTTCTTTGATCGACAGTTAATTTCATAAAAGCTTCACATTTGGAAATTGGATGTTTCAATTTACACATGACACATGGACGCTCAACCTTGTTAGGTTTCACAAAGAAAGTTTTTGGCTTTCCGCACCTGTCCAGAAAAGGTTTGGGTTTGACAGCTACGTTTTTATTGATGTTTTCTAGTATCTGAGCTCGCTTTTCTAAAAACGAAGTTAAATCATCTAATTTGGGAACTTCATTAGAACTTAAGCTAAATTCATAATATTGAAGTGACTGTTTGTCTGATAACAATGTTTAAAATTAAAACATCTGAAAGATTATTCTTATTATATTCAAGAACTTTTAAGATGCTTTTCTTTATATTGTCAGTTAAATTTCTCAGATCTTTGGCTGACTCAGTGGTTAATTTTCCTGCTTTTAAAATTTCATTTATGTGAAGTTCTACTAACAGCCTTTTATTTTCGAACCTGTCAGTCAATGCTTTGAATAATGAATCGAAAGTATCATCAATTGGTTGCAAGTCCTTTGCATGTCCAATTAATGAAGAATTAATTATTTAAGGCAATCGGAAGATACCCAGTGGCAGTGATTGGTTGAAAAAAAGGGAGAGGGCAAAAAATTTACAGACATCTAAAAGTTCCCGGGAGTATAGGGTGCAGATAGAAAAATTTAAAAATTATGTTACAAAATTGGATAGCTTCCTCGGAAACTACTTCCTTTTTTATGATTCCTAATTTTAGACAGCTAAAAAATACAAAAAATTAATGTTTATCGGAAAAAGTGGGGGGCGACTACCCACCACACCCCCCATACTCGCTGCCACTGAAGATATCTGTCAAATTTCAAAGTGCAAAAAATAATTAAATCGTCAGTTAATTAGAAATTGATTGAAATCGTTTTTCCTATGTAATTTCGGATCAAATTATCCTCCAAGAAATATTTTTATACCATCTTAAAGCTCAAAATTTTACCTTTTCAATGATACTCATTCCATATCTGTGAAATTTTTCCTTCAATATTTATCAATTTTTTCAAAATTTATTACATGCAGACGAATTTTAAATAAAGCAATTTTATAGATCGGGACTACAATTCTCTTCTCTTTAGTATTTTTGTCACTGACCGGAAAAAACCGCATAGTGTTTATTCTTTTTCTCCTGTAGGAAGTGGGTTCAACAATCTTAAAGGATTTTAAACTCTCATTATGATCATTAAAAATTCGTAAAATTAAATGAAGAATCGCGGAAAGAGAGTAATTAACAACATTGTAGTGTGGCGCAAATATAATGAAAGGGGTATATGCTACGAAATAAAAGCTAAATAAAATTTCTGCCTTTCTGTTAACATTCAAAGAAAACAATATTTTTATCATAACTTTCACAATGACAAAAATACCGGAATGAAGGTGTTGTGAGGTTTACTTTATAAATAGTTATATAAAAGCATAAATTGTTACGGGGTTTACTTGATGAATTTATTACTTAAACACATAAATTGCTAAATTGTTATTATCTATAATATAATATCATATATACCTAAATTGTTAAGTTGTTTACTTGATGGATTGAAACACTTAAATATATACATAATTGTTAAATTGCTAACCTGATATTTAAACACACACATTGTTAGCTTGATATTATATAATATAATATATAAACACTTAAATATATAAAACTGCAGTTCATTAGATTAAAAAAAATTGCATTTTGCTAAATTAATTTGTCCGTATATATTTCAAGTATCCTTTTTACTAAAAATTAAAAAAAGGAAAGATATAACGCATAAATATAAAAAAAGAAGGAAGAGTTAACAACTTCAGACATGAATACAAAGAAAATTACTCCTAAAAAAAAGGCAACTAAAAGATTTATTTATATTAATACACAAAAACAATATCTGACATTAACTTAATCTCTAGGGGTATATCTCAGGGTTGCCATTTGGCCTTAAAAAGGCCAATATGGCAACCCTGATGGTCTGAATCAGAGTAGGATTATCAAATAGACCATATAGGCGCCTGCCTAGGGATCCAGCAACTTTGAAGGGAGAGGGGAGATTTATGGTAATCTACTGTCTGACCGCCACCAGAACTCTGGCCGCCAAAATATCTAGTTTACGGCGGTAGCTATAGAAACAGGTTATCGTAAGAAGAATCCATTTCTAGTAGGTAGAAGTTCATTCAAATGAGCTACAATGGCGCATTCAGCGCCAAATGGGCAATCTATGGTAACCGAAAAGGCGAATGATTAACTACTCTTCTTACCGCGGCAAACTGGCGCTAAGAATAAAATAAAACTCCGACTTCCGTCGGATTCTTCGATATGGATCTTCCCTAGCATAACCAGTTGCTATAGCGACCGCTGTAAACTAGACATTTTGGCGGACATACAATTTCATCCTTTCATCTGATAAACAATTTTGATTCACAATTTTATGTGTACACACACTTATTCAAATTAAATCAATTTTCGTTTAAATTTCAAAATTATATTCTTAGGTTTTTTTTCCATGATTTCAAATTAACTCACGGATGAGTGTGGTCCAATTTTTTTTTTCGTAATTAACCGATTGATTCATAAGTCTACAGCCCTGATAGGTTTTGTATTTGAATAGAATTTAGAACACGTTAAAAAGATTTTTAAAAATATTTTTTTATACACGACATATTGAAACCAACTCTCTTGAAGGTGACCTGCAATTAAATGTTTTGTTAGTTCAGTCTGTCACAATATTTGTTACTTATACTCTGCTTGTGTAAATATAAAAGGATATCAATAAAATAATTATTTAAAAAAATAAAAATTTTAATAGACCACGTTTTTAAAATGGAGTAAAAAGTATAAAATAATTTCTTCTAGCCCCATACAGATTTATAACCCCATACAGATTTAAAACGAGAAACGTGGGGCGCATGAAATATTTAATAGTAAGGAGTGTAGGGAGTAGCTGTCGTTGAGAAAACTCACACAACAGTTCATATCATTTCCATTGCAATAAAATTGTTAGTGACTGAAATAAACTATTTATGCATCAATTATCTATTACATGCGCCCCACGTTTTTCGTTTTGAATCTGTATGGGGTTATAAATCTGTATGGGGCTAGAAGAAATTATTTTATACTTTTTACTCCATTTTAAAAACGTGGTCTATTAAAATTTTTATTTTTTTAAATAATTATTTTCTGCTTTTTAGTCTTCTGTGTGTGAAATTTTGCAATCGATTTTAAACATCTTGATGAGATTATGACGGAGACATGTGGCAAATTTCAGGTTTATTTCAATTTCTCTTCACTTGATCATAAATAAAATTTTTTTATTTTCCTGAAAAAGTAAGTTATGTGACGCAGAGACCTTTGAGATATAGTGAAAAACGTACTGCGCACGCGCAAAGATATGGTTAAAATATTGGGTGCTTCGATGGCTCCATGGGCCATCCTTATACCCAAGAACCAAGTCTGTAATGTTAATAGTTTTCGAGATATAATGAAAAATGTCCTGCGCATGCGCAAAGATATGACTAAAATATAGGGGTGCTTCGATGATCCCATGGGTCATCCATATAACCAAGAACCAAATCTGTAATGTTAATAGTTTTCGAGACATAATGAAAAACGTACTGCGGATGCGTCATGCAAAATATGAAATGACAGACAAACAGACAAGAAAACGAATTAATAATGCATTGTCATCTAGTTCTGAACTATGTTTAAAGTTTCAAGTCTCCAGCTCATCGGGAAGTTAGTTTAAAATCGATCGCAAGATTTGTACCGAACAGACAGACAAGAAAGCGAGTTAATAAAAACATGGTAAAAATCAAAAAGTTTTACAAGTTAGGAAGGGGAAAGGGGACCCGAAATTTGTATTGCCACAGGCCTCTACAAAGTTTAATCTGGAACTGTTCTGAAGAGGGACGTTCTCTGTATAAATTGCCTAATGAACTTGTGTAGAAATTTCTTAAGTAATTTTTCATCTTTTTTATTAAAAGTTGAATTAATATTGCAGTAGAACCCAGGGAATCCGAAGTCTGACCATCTCTCGGATTCCGGAAAATTTGGATTATCCAAGAAATCCGGTAAAATACTCTTGATATACCAAATACAATAAAGCTAAATGCTAATCCTATTGAGCATTTTAAAAAAAACCCAGCATTCTATCCAAATTCTAATCTACTAGGGATTAGGGTGTATCACGAAAAACGATTTTTTGAAATTGAAAATTCTAAATCAATAAAATTTTGTCACTATGGTCACATATTTACCAAAAAACGTTTCAGTCAAATTGAAAAATATTTTGGTCTGTCGGAATGGGCCTAAAGTTTCGAATTTTTTGTAGAAAACGTACATTTTCAATTTCTTTTTAAATATGAAAACAAAAATTTTGTTTCTATTTAAGTACAAAAATGTGAAGTTTAGTATGTTAAATAACAGCAAAAAAAAATTATATCTGCCATGTAAAATTTAGGTCTCCCGGAATTTACATAAAAATGTTAATGTTTCTGCCAAATACGCAAAATTTTCAATTTTCAACCCATTCTTTAAGTCAATAACAATTCTTTTATTTATAGTCGATATAGCAGTAAAGCTTATTGGGTACTTTTCCGTTAGCCGGGCGCAAATGTCGCCAATTGTGAACCAAACGCGAGCCAAGTCGCCGGGCGCAAATGTCGCCAAAATTTGGCGGAATTCTACATTATTTGGCGACTTTTCGCTTGCGCCCGCCTAAAATGATGTCACCAATTGTGAACCAAACGCGAGCCAAGTCGCCGTAGCGCAAATGTCGCCAATTGCGAGCCAAGTCGGCGGGCGCACATGTCGCCAAAATTTGGCGGAATTCTACATTATGTGGCGACTTTTCGCTTGCGCCCGCCTAAAATGATGTCACCAATTGTGAACCAAACGCGAGCCAAGTCGCCGTAGCGCAAATGTCGCCAATTGCGAGCCAAGTCGGCGGGCGCAAATGTCGCCAAAATTTGGCGGAATTCTACAATATTTGGCGATTTTTCGCTTGCGCCCGGTTAACGAAAAAGTACCGCTTATTGAAATAGCGAAAATATCATTACGTGAAATCGCAAATACCGTAAAACCCCGATGAACCGAACACGGATTAATCGAAACCCGGGTTATCCGAAATGCTTCGGGAATCGGAAATTCAGAAAACACGTACTGTATTGCACGGAAATAATCGCGAAGGCGAGACTTATTTTTCCACGATATCCCAACTTTTTTTTTTCTTTTAAGCCCTCCCAAGAAGGTGAGTGATTAATTTTAGAATGCTAAAATTACTATTAATGGGTATTAATAATATTAATTGCGAGATTGTTTACCTATGTCTATCAGGAGCATTGCGCCCGAACTTACCGGTACGAATAGTGCTCCCGACGGAAGGTCAACTTTGATAAAGAACCTAAGTGTAGCCTACAAAGAGTATCATAAAAGCATTTCTCTGTAGCATTGAATGAATCTTAAGATCATATTCTAAAGATAAATGGAACAAACAAACCACTGCTTCTAATGGACGTTTTGAAGCATCTTTGAACAATTCAATTGATTCATCTGTTTCGGTACCATCAAAGCCAAAAGCTTTAATACTTTTCTCATTTACGCAGTTGTCTTCCATAAGTCTTAGTATTGATGATACTATATCTTTCCCAGAGCCACTATCTGGGGTCAAAAATTACGTTACTGGTTACGTGTCAAAAATATGCCGATCTGGTTCTTCAAGCAAACATTTGCGTTCATCTTGTTCAATTGTCCTGTCCGATTTACCACTTACTATTTATTTACTTATTGTTTCGTATTTTCAAGCATAAAAATAGAGTGCAATTTTGACGAGGTTCTATTGACGGTATTTCACACTTACCCAAAAAACCTTCTATTTGTTTATTACCGCTACTGATTTTCTGGCTTACAATGGCTTATTAAATTAAAGGATGGGTTGAAAATTGAAAAATTTTCGTATTTGGCAGAAAAAGTTAGGTTTTCTTGTAGATTCCGGGAGACCTAAATTTTTCATGACAGATATAATATTTTATTACTGTTATTTAACATTTTAAACCTCACATTTTTGTACTTAAATAGAAAGCAAATTTTTGTTTTCGTATTTTTTAAAAAAATTGAAAATGTACGTTTTTGACAAAAAATTCCAAACTTTAGACCCATTCCGGCAGACCTAAACAAATTCAGGTATTTTTTCCGTTAGTCGAAGCGATTTTCCGTTAGCCGGGCGCAAATGTCGCCAGTTGTGAACCAAACGCGAGCCAAGTCGCCAAGAGAATGGTTGTAAGAAATTTGGCGGAATTCTACATTATTTGGCGATTTTTCGCTTGCGCCCGGCTAACGGAAATGTACCCAAATTCAATTTGGCTGAAACTTTTTTGGTAAATATGTGTCCGTAGTGACAACTTTTTATCTGCTTTGAATTTTGAATTTCAAAAAAATCGTTTTTCGTGATGCATCCTAGTAGGGAGGTCCGATAATAAAGGTACAAGGCGAAATTGCACAGACAAATATAATTCTGGAAAATATTTAATACATTTGGAAAAAGCTACATACTTTTGTTTATTTCTCGACATAATCTTCGTAAATGTTGAGACATTTATCCCAGCCTGACACTCGTTTGAACATATTGTAAAGTTGCTTGAAGTATTTCAGAACGGTTTTATTTTGCAAATCCTCCTGATCTGCAAATCCTTTTCCCAACAAAACTCTCTAAAAATCGCATACAACCATTAAAAAGAAACGGCCAGGACGATTACGTTAAGGAGTTGATCTTTTTGCACAATGGCGCAAGATCCCATACGTCGAAGCAAACCAAAGCGTGGTTGGTACAACGGAAGTGGGAGGTGGTGCAACATCCACCCTATAATCCAGATTTATCCCCTCGTATTTTCATTTATTCGGACCTTTAAAGAATTTTTTTACTGGAAAATGCTTTGAGGATCAGAAGGATTTGAAAAAAAAACTTTCTGGAATACTTCAAGTTTAGTTTAGTTTAGTTATATTAACGTCCCGTTTTGAAGCAACACGAGGGCTATTTTAGGACGGACCTTGTAAAAGTACCACAAAAGTATGTAGCTTTTATTAAATGTACTAAATGTATTATGAGGTCCATTGTTCCTTAATTACAATCAAAATCCGTAGAGTCTATGGAAAATCACAGTAAAGACAGATTTTTACACTCAAAACCACCCACTGCATTTCTCGTCATGCACGCCAGTATCATGAAAAAACGCAATCCCTTTCTGTTTTCACAAACGCGATCGTCACGATTTGCTTTCTTTTTTTTACTAATAGAATTCACGCATACCGTTTGCGGAAAAGGAGTGATTCATAGTTCACACAGGTATTGAAAAACAATTAAAAATAACCCAGAAGCCTAACACGAGCTTAAACTTCGAATAATAATTACTCGTAATTGTGGAAACAGCCTAAATAATAATTATTATGCACACTAACTGAGGTTGGCATTATTTTACAATTCAGATTCCCAGATTGCAGCATTAAAGCGGTAGTGTGACTTCATGAATTGTGGAATTTTATTGACGCGAGACTGCGTCAAAATACGTGCAGCTATTTCTAAAATGCTCAATTATAGAGAACTAACGTGCAAGAGGCGGAGTAAGTGAGTCTTTCTGAAATTATCTGTATATACATGCTACATAAATTTAGTTAAACTGCTGATGAATCAAAGAGGTCACTTTATTGAGGATACTGGCGAGTTAAACTTTTTATTAAAGGCCGAATAAATAATACAAAGATCACATGATGTAACTATAATGATCAATTATTGACTTGGTTAAGACACAATTTTCAAAACTATGTAGAGGTGTTTGGCTATATTATGAGAATAATGTCACGAAGATGCAAAGAATTGAAGAATACGATTAGTAATAAAGAGGATTTATAAGCAAACTTGGAATATTTCTCGCATAGCACGAATTTTTTTTCTGTTTGCACTGTTTTGATTGTTCTAAACAAACGTGGTGGCTTCGCTTAATACGGTTTCATTATAACGCAGAACGAATGAACCATTTTGTAAAAAAATTGAATTTTTTTTCTTTATTGAATTTATTTTCTACTTTACCTTTCATCTTGAGTCATTAAAATGCGGCAAATTATCGTGTGCCAAGCTTATCTGGAATACTAAAACTAAAATGAGATAGAAGATATTTTCAGTATTCCTTGAAACAGAAAATAGTTCATCAACAAATTCATATTCGGTTTTTTAAAAGTAGGAGGAAAAACATTTCTTAGGCAGTTACCGGAAATGATTTAAACACAAACACCGTGTCTTTTCATAAGTTACACACACGTATAAAAATGCTTCAATAGACCACAAAAACACTTATTGATGTCTAAAACAATTAAACCAGTTTACAAGTTTTACTTTCACATTAGCAGTCGTGTAACAAAAACTGCAGCTTTAAGTGTATTTATTTTACCAACCTAAGGTATAAAGACATCTGCAGAATAAGTGGTATGTTGCTGTCAAAACTCGAAAGCAATTGTTTTTACGAATAACCTCAGCCCACGAGAATCCAGCTCTATTTGAATTCTCCCATTATTCTAGTACGATGATTTACATTTGTTTGGATTTCTCGTGAGTGGAAGCGTTTTCTCTAAAAGAGGCCAAAGGGTGTGTGCCTCGCTAAACGATACACTTAAGTGGGACAGTCATTTCTTTATGACACGACTGATCAGCAAAACGCTTAATTTTAGAACGAATCCACAATTCTTTATTACATTGCCGATTTATTGTCGACGCCGCGTGCCAACAACAGGACGTCTATCGTTCGTTGTTCTGAAAGAACTCTTATTTTTGGTTGATGGTATCGGAACAAGTACTGTGGTTTCGTCATTCTATTTCCTGCTGCGATAAGTTCTTGCTTCGGTGAAAGGATATCCTCATCCGACACTGTTTGATTTCCAGACGACGCTATTTGTTCTACGCTCGACTTGTAATGAGGATCGATAACCGAATGGTTCTTTTTCCTGTAAGAGAGAGTGAAATATTTCCGGAAAATTTTCTGTCCAGATCTAATTTTCAAATTATTTAGGAAGGAATTGTTCTCTTTTATGAAAACTTATGAACGAAATAAAAACTTATTTTTAGAACATAAGTCTGAAAACAAAGCAGCATTTTATGTGTACATTATTAGACATTTGTCATGAAACTTAAGCTGGAAAATATTCCAAGAGTAAAATAAAATAAAATTTCAGATTTTTGCTAAATTCATGTTATTGTCATATTCAAAAGCCAAAATTTTCAACGATTTCTTTTGACCTATTCAATAATTTTTTACCAAGCATGAAAAAGTTTCTCAAATGCCTGCAATACAACTATTTTTACTTTTAGAACAGAGTGCATATTGAAAGAGAATTTGAAAAATAAAATACGTTAAAATTTACCAAAATTTACTGAGTATAAAAATTCTATTTTAAGCCATGAATATCGAAATAGATATTCAAGAAAATGAGTATTTGTAAAAAGATATGATAATTAAACTCTTGCAATCTTACAACATGGACAGTGTCGTCTGCGTTAATTGCCATATTCATCAGTTTTTGTAGATAAGACATCGATGAGCTACAGTTAATTAATTAGATAATGACATATACTTTTAGGAGTTTGATACTGTACTGAAGTGCCACACTATCAAGTCACCTGAATATATTCGATTGATTATCACCTTTTAAAATATCTGGAAAAATTGTTTCCATCTTCGCAGAAAGCAGGTCTGTGCTGTAATTCATGCTAACACACGTAAGAGTTTACCAGATTTATTTTTTCCCCCAATTTTTTACATGGAATAAACAATTAAATATGATCCTATACAGATTAATGATCAACTTCCTTATAAGATTCTAGCTGAAAACGATTTATATTTAAGCCGAAACTATTAATAACTAGCTGAAAACCCGGCGTTGCTTGGGATCCATATTTTTTCATATAGCGAACTCCGGTTTTTTCCCCCTACAAATATTGTCATTAATTTTCTCCAACAAACGTAAATCTTCTTGTTTCAATGAATTATAAATCAGAAAAAGAAAGTAAAAATCGTTCGAGAACAATTCTCACTCGAAAGAATTTCGCTGAAGAAGAATTTGAAGCTACGTTGTTTTCACTAACAACGAAATATTTGTAATTTACTTTTATGAAATGAAATGGGGCATTTTATTATAAAAATTTAAAGGTTATGAATATGAATTATATGATCCACTGAGGGTATCATAGGTATGATCATAGCTCTCAGTCTTAAAACGTGCACGGCGTTGCCCGTGGAATCAGGACTTTAACAAAATGAGAAAAAAAAAAAAAAAAAAAAAACGCCCATAATGACATGAAAATGTTTTGAAAACAAAATCAAAACAAAAGATACACATTTTTTTTATTTTCCTGCTTATTTTTGTTCGCGCTACAGTACAGAGTACGTTAATCCAAAACAATATTACAAAATTGGGACGTGAAAATGATTATTAAACAGCAAGCAAAATATAAATCAAATCCGAAAATAATAATCGAAGTAATTCATTCAGGTGAAGGTCATGACGTATCATACGCGTCCGCCAATCAAAATTGGCATCAACGTTCCGAAGAAGCGCCGCGCGAGGAACTCGATCGAGAAAAATAACTCGCAAAGGCCCAGAAAAAAATTAATTTAAAAAAAAAGGGGAAAGATATTTTAACCGTTCTTGTTTTAAATCCGACAGAACCGTTCTAGTTATAAGCTGAGAAAAAATTGAAAATAATAGTGTTATTAGAAAGTCAGATGCAACAAATTTAAAAACAAAACTAATATTTAGATAGCAAAACTGACTGTTTTTTAAAAAATTCTCAAAATTCAGTTAATTACGTTAGAAATTCAAAACTAACTTCATTAGAACGGAAATCGCGTGCTCTTTCCGATGGTGTATCTATTTTTTGTCGTACAATTATTCGAAACCAATCTATTGAGAAATTAGTGCGAAAAATCAACCAAAACATTAAACACAAAACATTAAATAAAAAAATTTCTAGATTAAAATGAAAAATTTCGGCTTCGAGGTGCATTCAGTCACCATTACGACTACCTGTGTGCCAAATTTCATGGCTGTAAGTGCGATAGATTCGTCTGGACATCGCAGACAAACACACACACGAGCACACAAACATTGCCTTTTATAAGTACAGATTATTCTTTTGGGCAATTTTATTTCTAAGATAAAAATGAAAATTCGAACAATGGAAAAAGGAATTTAGATAAAAAATATTATCTCGATAAATATTTTTTTTTTTCTAAATTTGGTTAACAGATGTTTCTTCACATACAGATTAGGCGAAAATTTCTTACATTTTCATTGATATGTGCTGAAAAATATTCCTCTTTTTCTTTATTTTTTTCCCTTAAATTTTGTACTTAAAATTGAGGTTTCCGTCCCTGGCCCAAATAATAAAAAAAAGTTCAATCTTTACTTTGAAACATAAAAAGTTTAAAATTCATGAAAATGGTTAATTTTTCGTTTACCAAATGTTTGAACATCGTAGGAGTTAATTCCTACTTTCGTATCGCATTGTGATATTTTTCGAACGACTGGCTACAACTCGATGATTATGACAACACATTAGCGGCTAATTGTAGTACCAGTAACAACGCCGTCATTTTAAAATTTGTTTCCTATAATTTTCATTAGAACGTAAAAAAATTAAAAAATGTCGATTGTCTTCCATATCGAAGTTCATTTTTTTCTAAGATTTCATAGAACATTTCTCTTTTTTCAGCCGTTTGCCTTAAATGAAAGAGAAATAACGGATGCTTTATAATATAACAAAGAAAGAATATGCTTAACTATGTTTTGTATTTTGAAGCTATATAAACAATTCGAATATCAGCACTGAGTATCAAAATTGGATGGCAGTGCTCAATATTTTTTTTTATCAAATTTAATACTTATCACTTTCTGATTATTCGAAGTTTAGTAATTGTCAACAATTAGACAAAGGTTGCTGATATGGGATTATCTGGGCAATTCTTTTCATGCACAGTGACAGAGAAGTAATTTTAATAAAAAACAAATCCTAGAGAATTTTTAATGATTTATTTATCTTCAAAACAATGAAATTAACTTTTTTATGAAATGCTTTATAAATAGCTTAAATAATTGTGTCCTCAGTCCAATTCAGGAAATTGATTGTCCAGATTCGACCACTGGTTTTTCAAATTGGGCCACTTTTTTCAAAGCAGAATTAAATCAATTTCTTTTGGTCCTTAACTTTCAAACAACACACAATATAGGAACCCAGATATGACATTTTATGAACAGTATCATTTCTTCTTTCTTTACATATGATGCAAAACTAATACATTTGATGTCTTGAATATACTTTTAGTGATTTTTTTGGTTTGGTTTAATCTACTTCCAATTCAAGAGGAATACTAGTGATTATAGCTGCTTTTTGGTCTATTCCTCTAGTTCAAGATAATAATTCTCCTGATTTAAGCATTTGGTACTTTTCCGTTAGCCGGGTGCAAATGTCGCCAGTTGTGAACCAAACGCGAGCCAAGTCGCCAAGCGAAACGATTTGGCGCAAATGTCGCCAATTGTGAACAGCCAAGTCGCCAAGAGAAGCGATTTTCCGTTAGCCGGGCGCAAATGGCGCCAATTGTGAACAAAACGCGAGCCAAGTCGCCAAGAGAATGGTTGTAAGAAATTTGGCGGAATTCTACATTATTTGGCGATTTTTCGCTTGCGCCCGGCTAACGGAAAAGCACCAAGCATTTAGTTTAGGAATTGTTTTTGGTCCAGTATAAGCATCTTTATAACAAAAAGCAATTCCCCTAAACTTCATTGTAAACTATTTCAATAAAATTATTACAGTAAATCATTCTTTTCCTGATTAACGGTTTTTTATTTAATAATATATTTGGCGTTTTTCTTAATATTTTTGAAATTGCAATTTTCTGATAGCTTAAGAACTCATGAAACCATAACCAAACAAGTTCCCTATCCGAGGAAAAATAAAAATTATATTTTTTGATACCTACTTTGAAACAGAGTAAGGGCTATTAACCTTCTGTTGCCAATTAAGTAAACATTTATTTGAAGATATATGAATTTAAACACGTTTCTCTTAAAAACAATTTCACATACCACATTTGCATCATTACAACTTTATTTATATAATTGTGGTCCAAATATTTAATATAATTGAATTTTTTATCGGTCCAATCTGGCGGTCAAAACTCAGCAATCCCCTTTAGAGTAATTTAACAGAAGTTGTTAACGAAGAAATGTCAAAATTCACGCAATTCCAGTATTCTGTTACCTCTCAGGGTGAAAGCTTTGATTCATTTTAAAATCAATGCATCATATTTAGCCTTTTTTTCTTGGAAACGCCAAATACTGTTACTCCATGAACTTCCACACCTCATTTTAAAATACTGCGCTCAATTGAGTACTTTTCCGTTAGACGGGCGCAAGCGAAAATTCGCCAAATAATGTAGAATTCCGCCATATTTCTTACAACCATTCTCTTGGCAACTTGGCTCGCGTTTGGTTCACAATTGGCGACATTTGCGCCCGGCTAACGGAAAATCGCTTTGTTTGGCGACTTGGCTCGCGTTTGGTTCACAATTGGCGACATTTGCGCCCAGCTAGCGGAAAATCGCTTTGTTTGGCGACTTAGCTCGTGTTTGGTCCACAATTGGCGACATTTGCGCCCGGCTAACGGAAAAGTACCCAAAATAATCAAAATTCAACATTTTTAATGAGACTGGTAAACTGAAACAATGCCTTAGAAAATAATTATTTGTAGAGATAAATTATGCGAATGTATATGTGTGTAAAAGGATGAAGGACAATGTGTATGTGTGTAAAAGGATGAAGGAGAATGTGTATGTGTGTAAAAATACTTTGGAGGGAGGGAATGTGAGCCTCGAAGTCGTTTTTGAAAATTTTAATTAAAAATTAAGGGAAATTTTCGTGTTCTTTCTTGGTGACTTACGTAAATAATATAGCACAAAAATAATTTTCACACCATCTAAAAAAACAAAAGATTGTGTTTTCGATGATATTAATTATGGTTCCGTTCATTTTCCCCCCAATTTTCATAAATTCGTAAAATATATTTTAAACTTAATTTACAACAATAATTTTCCTTTTTGCAATTAAATTCAAACCATTTGCATTGTTTAAAGGATACTTATATTGTGAATCGTATTACTTGCGCATATCCTTCTTTTATACAATTAAGTGCAATTTTTATTTATAAAATCTTTATTTAGTATGGAACTAATAAATACAGATTATTTTTGAAAAACAACACAATATAAATATATAATACGTTACATAACATACTGTTCAGCAACGGATTCCGAGACTACCACTTTTGGACGATTTTACACCGGAAAGGGATGTCATGCAATGAGTCATATGAGCGCATTTCCGGAGTTCTTTGTTAGATCACGTTCAGTAAAATGTAAACATCACCCTTCCATTCTTCACTTTCCCCCTATTTTGATGAAAATAACTCCGCCCGGCGCATGTGCAAAAGCGCGGAGGGTTTCTGAATCCGTTGCTATACAATAAGTACCTTGACTGCTAGTGAGTTAAATTTTTGCCTTTTAAAAATTATTTTTGACTATTTAATAACTACAGTCGACCCTCATTATGACGACCACACATTATAAAGACCATTCCATTATAACGACCAGTGATAAAATCCCCAACTGTGTTTACCTATACACTATGTTATTTTACTTCCGGTATAACGACCGTACAGTGTCGTCTAATCCCAATACAACGTCCGAATTCAACGAACAATCTTGCCGGTATTTTTCCAACCATCAGCGGGAGTGGTCTAAGCGTATACTTCTCGAAGCGGGAGCGTATACTTCTCGAAAAAGGCGCTGTTTCCCCTCCTCCCGCGTTTATAAAAAAATTCGAACCTACTGTAACGCAGGATCCAATGACTATCAGAAAATATTTAGGTAAAAAATCAAATTCGAAGAGATGCGTTCCGATTAAATGAATACCGATTTCTACTCTTTCTTGGCTCAAGGACAATTCTTCCGCGTGCACAGATTGCTACCAAGTACGCATGCGCATGGAGAATCGGATGAAAAAAAGCGCCAAGCAGGAGTCAATAAATATCGTGCACAGAAGATTGCGTTCAATACGCATGCGCGTGGAGATAGCGGACTCGTTGGAGATGCGCTTATACAGACCGACAGACAGTTGACGGATTTGGCCCAAAATTTTATACGGAGCTACATTCATGCCGATAAAACTGTGTACAAAATTTTATTCATCTAGCTATTCAAGTTTTTGAGTTATAGTGTTCGCATGACTTCGGACATACAGACTTCCCGTTGACGGATTTTGTCCAAAATTTGATCGAAACCTACAAATTTGGCGTAATGACCACATACCAAATTTCATCCCCGTAGCTCTAATAGTTTTCGAGTTATCGTGTTCACAGACACACAGACAGACATAATTCCAAAATTGTGTTTTTCGGATTCAGGGAGGTCTAAAACGTGGAGATTCGTCAAAATCTCGAGTTCGAATTTTTTGACGATAGCAATACTTTCTCTTTGTATACTTTGTATGCGAGAAAGTAAAAAGAACATGTTTCTGAACGTAAATAACATTGATTATTGTATTGCCAAGATTCATAGTTGTAGAGTCTTCAGTGTTACAGTTCAACTTGATGGAGAGAATTACCACTTACCACAGCGCGGAAATTAGAATAGTTTAGAATTAAAAAAAAAATGTTTCAAGTGCTATTGAGACTTTAAAATGTTTTTTTTGAAAGGCGGAACATTATTTATCATCTTTAACTGAAATGGGAAATTATGTTTTGCAGAAATCACATATGCAGAAAAGACACACAACCATTTCTGATTTTTTTTTTAGAAAATAAATGTTTTGTTAGTATATAACACCCTTTATTTTCTACTTTAAAATCTGTTTTAAAAATATATTTTTAATTGATAAAATTTTATTTTTAATACCCATGATAAAAAATAAGTTGAGTATTTAGTTGGAATCTCTTTAAAAATAGCCCATTTATATGGAACTGCTGAGCGTGCATGTGCACAGTTTTTAATTACATCCACTGTAGCGACCACTCGGTATAAAGACCTTTTGCTGTGTGACGCAGAGGGTCGTTATAACTAGCGTCGACCTTATTTATTAAACTGACTTCGTTATTGATTTGGATTCGGATAATGTTTTGAACAATTTTAGCAGTTAAAAATTTGTTTCATTAGTCATATTAAAGTTAAAAATTATTTTAATTATCAAAAATTATTTTTATAATAATACTGGCTGTTATACCCGTCATTTTTCGGTATTAAAATACTTTATATCCCAAAATTCTTTTATCTTCTGAAACGTTTTATAATTTAAAATAAGAATATTAATTGAAGCAGACGATTTTTAAAAACCGCCGATAGCTAATTTTCTCCATTATATTAATATTTGTTGCATAGGTACTTCAAATTTTGTTCATAAATCTTGCAGTATAGGAAATATTTTAACGGATGTTTTGGGACAATTAATTACATAGTAAATTTTTAATTAAGAAAAAGCGTTGAAATAAATATGATTAAAAATAATAAAATTCGTCTTCATCCAGAATTCTAATGTGGGATAGCAACAGTTCTTATGTATTCTTGTTCTTCACCAATAAAAAAAGTGTTACAAATTGTAAACTTTACATACAATTTAATTCTCGAAAAATTTTTTAAATGAGGGCAACGAATTGAACGGAATTTAAACTTGTGTCATGAAAAGATAATTTTTTAAAACTTTAAATATGTGTAAAAATAGTATTTGTGACATAATGCACATTTTCGAAAAATATCATGGAAAATGCCATATCTTGCTTAATTTCCAATTAACTGAATTTTTAATAAGATTAGGGCTTTTAAAAGTTGATGATAAGTTGAAAAGTTGATGATAAAAGTTGATGATGATATTTTATATGAGACTCTCGTCTCATATAAAATATATTTATAAAAATAAGCAAAAATTTCAAAAATAAAAGTAAATTAGTTCAAATTTTAACCGTTGCCTAGAAACGGAGTACCTATAAATTTGGGTTATTTCAAAAGCAGGTAATTAAAAATTTAATAAATTTTGAAAAATTAATAAATATTGAAAAAAATGTTACAGACATAAAATTGGTATCATTGAAAAGATAAAAATTTGAACGTTAAGATGGTATAAAAATAATTTTTGAGGGATAATTTGCTCTGAAGTTAAAGCGGAAAAACGGTTTCGGTTAATTTCTAATTAACTGACTGTTTAATTAACATTCGCACTTGGAAAAGTTGACAGTAATCTTCCCCTTGTCTTAGGGGCCGTTCAAATATTACGTAAGCATGTTTTTGGTATTTTTTGACCCCCCCTCCCCCCTTGTCAGCAAAAATAAGCAAATCGCAATGTAAAAGGTTTACATTTCATTGTAACTATGAAAACTGTTGAATTAAGGCTAAAAAATTATTAAAATTAGAGAAAAAAGTACAGAAACTTAATTAATATCATTCAGAAGATAATTTTTTGAACTTTCAAACGGTTTAAAAATAATATTATAAATAACATTTCAAAAACTGGATTCTGCGTGCACATTCCCACCCTTCAAAGTATGTTTGTGCCAAATTTTGAGCCTCGGGTACAATGTACGAAGTATACTTTGTGCCGCGTTACAACGACTAGTTACTCAATATTGAAATTTCAATTTTCAAATATACATGTATTTCATGTATATTTGATTACATTCGCTTATGTAATATAATTCATGCATATATATATATATATATATATATATATATTACTCATACATATACATATCTACACCGCCAGCAATGTGCACCTCGGATCCGTTTTGGGGAAATTTCAGTTAGAATTTTGATTAGTCGCTGTACAACGGCTAGTTACTCGTATATATATATTTATATACATTTCTCATACACATATACATTACTATATACATATGCATTTCTCATACACATAAGCATTACTATATAAATATGCATTTCTCATACACATATGCATCCCTCATGCATATATATATTACTCATACATATATATAATTCATGCTTATATATATTACTCATACATATATATAATTCATGCATATATATATTACTCATACATATGTATAATTCATGCATATTACCTATACATACACGCCGCAAATTGTGAGGACCTCATTCTGTCAATTGGTACGAGCTCAGGAAAGCTACCGATTACAGTCATGAAGTACTTTTAAACCGCATGGAAAGATAAGGGTTAAAAAATAACGTTTTACAAGGGCAAGGTAAAGATGTATAAATATAAAGAATTAATAATTAATAAGGGTAAGGGAAAGATGTAAATGTTAAAAAATAACATTTTACAAGGGATAATAAATGAGGGTTAGATAAGGGTTAAAACATAATGTAAATACGTACAAGTTCTAACTGACAGCCTGCGGCAGGTTAAGGATCGGTGGCAAATGCGGTGGGAAGAGCTTTTATAGTCGCTTTGCCAGGACGCATCTCGATAAGAGAAACATTGTTGAAACTCAAACTTGGAATAGAACCGAATTTTTACAGTGGATTTTTATTTTCAACAAGGCTACATCTATTGTTGTAAATTTTTAGTAGAACAGGGTGTTGACTGCAAAGCTTAATTTAATAATTATTTAAAAAAATCAAAATTTTAATAGACCACGTTTTTAAAACGGACTAAAAAGTATAAAATAATTTCTTCTAGCCCCATACAGATTTATAATCCCATACAGATTTAAAACGAAAAACGTGGGGCGCATGTAATAGATAATTGATGTATAAATAGTTTATTTCAGTCACTAACAATTTTATTGCAATGGAAATGGTATGAACTGTTGTGTGAGTTTTCTCATCGACAGCTACTCCCTACACTCCTTACTATTAAATATTGCATGCGCCCCACGTTTTTCGTTTTAAATCTGTATGGGATTATAAATCTGTATGGGGCTAGAAGAAATTATTTTATACTTTTTAGTCCGTTTTAAAAACGTGGTCTATTAAAATTTTGATTTTTTTAAATAATTATTTTCTGCTTTTTAGTCTTCTGTGTGTGAAATTTTGCAATCGATTTTAAACATCTTGATGAGATTATGACGGAGACATGTGGCAAATTTCAGGTTTATTTCAGTTTCTCTTCACCTGATCATAAATAAAAAATTGTTATTTTCCTGAAAAAGTAAGTTATGTGACGCAGAGACCTTTGAAATATAATGAAATACGTACTGCGCATGCGCAAAGATATGGCTAAAATA
>BGPR01002400.1:112068-134021 GCA_013235015.1 Araneus ventricosus | reverse complement strand
TGCGCATGCGCAAAGATATGGCTAAAATATGGGGGTGCTTCGATGATCCCATGGGTCATCCATATACCCAAGAATCAAATCTGTAATGTTAATAGTTTTCGAGATATAATGAAAAACGTACTGCGCATGCGCAAAGATATGGCTAAAATATGGGGGTGCTTCGATGATCCTATGGGTCATCCATATACCCAAGAACCAAGTCTGTAATGTTAATAGTTTTCGAGATATAATGAAAAACGTACTGCGGATGCGTCATGCAAAACATGAAATGACAGACAAACGGACAGACAGACAGACAAGAAAGCGAATTAATAATGCATTGTCATCTAGTTCTGAACTATGTTCAAAGTTTCAAGTCTCCAGCTCATCGGGAAGTTAGTTTAAAATCGATCGCAAGATTTGTACCGAACAGACAGACAAGAAAGCGAGTTAATAAAAACGTTGTAATAATAAAAGTGATGCAATTTCATTTTATATGTTAGATACGAAGAAACTGCAGCAATCTTAGAGAAATTTTGATTTCTAATTATGCTCCAAATAGAATTTTGGATGTAAGTAGTTCATTTACGTGAGAATATATACGTACGTATACGTCATTGTATTATTGTACGAGGATGGATAAAAAAAAAGTTTACAAGGGTAAAAAAAAATATTTATTAACATTGGAGAGAAAATACAAAAGGGAATTAAGAGGCATACTTGCCGATCACTTTTCCACACAATCACCAAATCTGTTTAGGCATTTATAGGAACTGTTTAACCCGACTTGGCAGAAATCATGTCCTGTCCATTGAGCCAGTTCTCGACAACCGCTTTCACATCACTGTCTGAAGAGAACCTTGTTCCAGATAAGTGTTCCGTCAATTTCGGAAAAAGGAAATAATCATTGAGTCATCGTGAAGTTATCCCACTCAAACGCCCTGGCATGTTGAGTGATGGTGTCATCCTCCTGCACGACAATACCCGCACCTCGCATAACTCAAGAATTGCTGCGAAAGCTGAAATAGGAAGTCTGGGAGCGGGTGCTTCCTGACTGTGAAAATTTTAGTGATCACTGACAGCGCCATTGGATTGAAAGCGAAATCTTCTATGTGGTGAAGTTTAAGTGATTTAATGGACTGCGTGCAGCATGGTCCTTTCGATCGGAGCAGGTGTTTCCTAGGTGCGAAAATTTCAGCGATCACTGACAGCGCCATTGGATTGAAAGAGAAATCTTCTATGTGGTCAAGTTTAGGTGGCCCACCTCTGTTTTTTTCCAACAAAAATTGTCACTTACTTTCCCCAACAAACGTTACAAAGTTAAACAAAATGGAAAGAAAATGATTTTTTTTTCCGATATTAATAAATCCAAACACATAAGCTCTCTGAAATGTTTGTCTGATGTCTCTTGAAATATCTCTCTGTTTTCTAATTGCCTGCTGTCTATGGGCTCTTTTTCCTCCTCTTTTTCTTTTAGGCATCGGAAAAAGCGAGAAAACAAAAATAGTAACTTCCAAATATAAGCTTAAAATAGCAGCAACCAGAAATATTTAAACTTGATCAAATCAATGAATAATGATTAAAATCACTAACATAAATAATCTATATCTTTCGGCACATAACTTTACAGAAACAAAACACGCCTGCAATTCGTTAGAATAATTCTGTTTGACGTTATATCACGGGATGAAAAAAGAATTTATACACTTCCAACAATACTGTTGCAAAAGTCTTACTGTGGGTGTGTGGTGTAAACAGTCCTACACGCAGGATAATGGAGAATGAAGGTTTATTTACAAATATGCAGGAAAACACGCAGCACAGGTACAGGAAACAATAGTCCTTGCACAGATTACCAATGTAAATAGACAACAATTCACAGGTAATGACAGTTCAGTACTTTGATATCTAACAACACAACAGTCAGCAAATAACTAGTAACGACAATAACAGTTGATTAGCTCGCACAGCGGATAGAACTCCAAAGACGTTCGCGCTTCAAGGCGATCAACCAGTCGATCAAGACGCTCCTCTGATCTAGGCGCCGTCCTTACATACTCTCTCCGACAGGCCGTGACGTCACATGATGTTTTCTCGTGTATTCCCTTTCCTAGTAGAAATATCGAGAAAAGGATTGCATTTTCGGGAATCATCTATTTGTCGCCAAATCACCAAAATGGTCGCCAAGGTCATGGGTGCCATAAGAGTCGCTGAGGTCACTCCATGCTTGACCTTGTAAAACTCTCTTCCCAACCATAAGACTTGCATTGTTGGGAAGCGACTTTCCATGTTTGTAACAATACAATTTTTTATTTCTGTCAGCGTCATTTTTTTATGTTAATGTAGTTTCATTATTGAAACTTAACATTATTGCATGTAACATTTTTGTTGTAACAATGAAAAGTATTGTTATTAAGTATCCGAAACAATGAAAAGTATTGTTGTAAATTAGTTTTTAATTAATATATTTTTTACTAATTAAAATTTCGGAATTTAAATGGCCGAAATGGATTCCTTGGATAATTTCCCATCTTTTGGTACTTTCCGCGCGTTTCTCCGTTCAGCGATTCGCGAGAATATAGCCGGATACATATACATACATACACACATACAGTCGAATTTTAATAGTGTAGATTATTGGATTTCCTTTGTGTTAAAAGTGGTATTAATCTGTATAATTAAACAAAGAGATAAGTTTCAAAACTCAGTTTTGATGGTTCGAGTGTTTATATTCTTCAAAAGGAAAATAAAATACCTGATATTAAAGTATTTTATTCTTGAAAGAGTGGTGAAGAATGGAAAAAAGCGGTGAAATTCTTTCATATACCTTATGAAAATTAAATAATGAACAATTTGTATATAAATATTTGTATTCTGAATTTTCTTGTCGCATCTAAAATTTTTATGTGCGGCAAGAGTTTTTCTTTGTGCTTTTTGCAAATATTCTAGAATAGAAAGAATTATTCAGATCATCAACTATGTGTGAAATTATGAAGTTAGATAATTTCTTTTTATTATTTTCAATTTTTTTGCACTTATGTCTGTGAAAATAGAATTTGCAGAGTTCATTATTTAATTTAATTTTAATATTAGTTATGTTTTTAAGATATGTAGTTACCGAGATATAGAAGATCGCGTCACCAATTCATGCTAATTTTTGCACAAGTTTGCGACTCAGTAGTCTCTGAACTACAATTCCGATTTTTAATTTTTTTTTGTAACTTCTGTTGTTACCCTTTATCTCTAAAATAAGACATTAGTTATGTTTTTAGCATATGTAGTTAGGAAGATATAGAGGACCTCCCATACAACGTTTTTGTGGCGTTTTAGCGTGTGAATCAAATTCCTTCCTGGGACCCCAATGGGAGGAACGTAATCCTACGTTAAATATATATATATATATATATATATATATACTAGCTACATGGCCCGGCGTTGCACGGGCAATCTTGAATAATGGGATATTCCCGGGCGGAGAGAAGTAAGATCACGTGAGGCCTTGGGATCCATATTTTTTCATACGAAGGGCTCCGGTTTTTTTTCAGCAAATATTGTCACTTACTTTCCCCAACAAATGTAAATATTCTTTCAAATCTAGTCTTTTCATATGCCCGCCTCCGGTTTATTTTTTTGTTACACGTATTGTCGCTAACGTAAACGTTACGTTTCCCCCAAAACGTAAAAATTCCTTTGGATCCTATATTGTTTAATTAAAATTTTTAAATCCAACCTTTTAATTACCTTATACTTAATAACCCAGCATTTCTCGGAATCCACATTTTTTCATATGCCCGCCTCTGTTTTCTTCCCTGCAAATATTGTCGCTAAGCTTCCCCAACAAACGTAAATCTGTCTTGAATCCTCTCTTGTTGGACTAAAACTTTCAGTTCTAGCCTTTTTTCTATCTTAAAGCAGTTTGGTTTGAATGAAAACGCGAGAATTCTTATGCTTATAATTAAAACAGATTAGCATGATATTTGTTTCGCAAAAGAAAAAAATAAAACGAATAATAATGAAAAAAACGGATAAAAATGAATCAATATTTTCTCCCAACAAACATAAATGTTGCGAAACACCGTACGACAAAAAAAAGAAAGAAAAATGCAGGAAAATGATTTTTTTTAATTGTTAATAAATCCAAACACAGAGCACAGAAGCTCGCTCAAAAAGAAATACCAACTTCCGTTAAATAAATAAAAAAACTGCAACACCGGATGCGAAAGTTAATAATGGGGGGAAAAAGAATCCGCCGAGAATGAATTCACCATTCTGCCAATAGATGGCAGCACGTCAATTCATTCATTTTGGCTTTTTTAATTAATATCTTTTTAACTAATTACAATTTCGGAATTTAAATAGTCGAAATGGATTCCTTGTAATATTTTCCATCTTTTGGTACTTACGGCTAGTTGCAGGATTCAGTGGTTCGTGAGAAGATAGAAGGACATACATACATACATACATACGTCTGTTGACGTTCAAATTTTAATATATAAGATATAATAATAATCTCACTTAATTTTATTTCAAATTTTAATATTATATATTTTAAAGTCTTAATGTATTCCGAAATCACTTTTCTTAAACTCTAGTTTCGTTCTAATTCCAGCTCTGGAGGTATATTAAATCTCGCGTTTTGGCATATTTATTGCTAAAAGAATATTCTAATTGCTTCCACGCGCCAACATAAACCGCGAATTCTTTTCCAGACTTTTCCCTAAAATACTTACATAATATACTAAAAATAGCTATTATTCCCTTCACTTTGATCACATGTCTATCTGTTAAATCCCTACCTGAGAAAAAGCAGGGATCTTCTGTTCTCTTTTGGCTTAAAAACTTCATATGAAATATACGTACATTCCGTCACTCTCCCATAATAAAAGGAAAATTGGTGGTTTAAATATATATATATATATATGTAAGGTCAGGCATTATATAAGGAGAAAAGGCAGTCCATTTTCATTAAGGAAGAGACGAATTTTGTTTAGATCTTCATTTTATTTATGCATCAGGTTTTATTTCTTCATAGCTAAAAGTATTTCATTTATTTGCAGCTCCATGACCAGAATTTAGAAGTTTTTACGCACGCCCGGCGCGTTGTTGTTGAATGATTACATGCTGGCGTGAAAAAGGGCAGAAAAGAATGCGCAGAACGCTTAAGTACTCAGAAGAGGGAATTTTCCCTTTTAGAACCTCGTGACTTGTAAAGAAAGTTGTAGTCCGTTAATTATGATGAAAGTAGAAGTATTTAAAATGAGGTGTCATTAAGATTATTTAGGAAAGTTAAATTAAAATATCACATATATATATATATCGTTGGAAATGCTTACTCGGCTTTCCGATACCCTTACCCTTAATGTAGCCATGTCATTGAAATAGAAGAAAGTAAATTGATTCTCAAGTACATAGCAGTTTCTTCACCTCGTATTTTTCCGAGGTTTGTCCTTCAACGACAAAGGAAAAAGTCAATAACGCCCATACATTGCCTCTCAGAACGAGACATTTCAGAAAAAAGAATCGCGCGAATACGCCCTTGATTCCCACCCGATTCAGTGCTAAAGCAAAATATTTAAATTTAAATTCCTTCCAGCCTCACAGTTTATCTCACGTTTACGGCCTATTTCACCCGACATAACCTCAAAGGTCAGGATTAGCGTCTTCGAAAAACGATTATTTCTTCGCATTTTCAAGACAGTCCAACAGATGGAATATTACGAAGGGGGCATTTATTAGGTGTGGAACATTAGAAAGGGAAAGTTCGGTTGAGTTGAGCTGTGGCTACGCCCGCGAACAATACGAAAAATCAGAAACTAGAACAACCTCAACCCATGCTTCAGGCAGATCGGTTTCCCCGCCAAAATGGAAGATTCGTCCTTGGAATGAGGTTTCATTTTCCAGCAAGGATATCAGAGAAAATCACCAGCTGCTTCATTGAACCTTGTTTTTATTATCATTGTTATCTTTGTTTGGTTGTTTTTCTCAAATGACTTTGCCTGCAGGCAAGCGGAATCGAACGATAACGATCCTTTCTGCTTTGTATTATCGTATTACATCACAAAAGGAAGTCGTCCAGTAGATTGCTGAAGAGTGTTTTGATGAAAGCAGGACCGTAGGCGTTTGGCCAGGTGCACGATCCATAATTTTTGTAGAGTGGGTGACACAGTATGTAAAACATCTATCAAAGTTCTCGGAGAAAATAAGATGATGCTTGAAAAGCTCATTAAACAAAGAAAGATTTAACAACAGAATTAGTTTGTAATTGTCATAACGATAATTGCACGAATTTTGCTAAATTATTCGGCGATCTAGCACAGCCTGAATGGAATTTTGTTTTTCAATTCTGGTTCCAGAATTTGCATTCCATCCATTAGCAAAGCAAATCTGCGCGTATTATTGTTGTTTCTCTATTATCTGTCTGTCCATTATCTTCGCGATGCAATGAACTCCGTCAGAGCCGAAGTGCGATATATCAAACATTTGTATGATTCTGAAGTTTCTCTAATAAATTCAATCTTCAAAAAAAATAATAATAATAAGCAGGAAATTGCCAACATAACTTACTTGCTTTTTATAAACGGATAGGATAGATCAGAGTTTCTCAAACTGTGCTCCGCGGAGCATTTAGTGCTCCGCAAAACAATTCCCAGTGCTCCGCGAAGAGGTAGGACATGCTTAAATTTAAATATTTTTATTAAACATATTTTGAAATTAAAATATTTTTCACGAAAGAATGGAACAAAAATATTTTAGATCTTTTGCGCTCTCGGTGTGTAACAAAAAATCTAGTATAAATCATTTTTCACCGATTCAGGTGAAACATTGATTACATAAAAAGGTAGTCGACATTCAATGAGTCAGTTTCTCGTCCACCAGTCGACAAAACAAGTTTACGTCAAAAGGCAACATCAGACAACACGGAGCCAGACAGGGGCTAGACCTACTCACTGTCTCCGCGTTTGCAGAAACAATTAGCTTCGACGCCTTTCTAGAAGAATCGGAAAAATTTTTATTGCATATAAAACTGGTTGTTTACTCACTTCTCAAACCAGTTTCATTTCAGTCAACATTCAATCGAGAACCGACAAATTATAAAGTTCATTATATGCAATTTATTATTCCTGTAGCTTCTCAGATTTTTCGTTTTGAAGACAAAATATCTGTCTTGTGGAGGTTTCTTCAAATACTAAAGTAGTGATACGGGAAATAACATCGATTTTCTTTCAATGGGGATCGCTGGCTGGAGACGGGGTCCTTAAAAACATCAAAACTTCTGCCAAGCCAATTGGAATAGACGTGGAAGCATCAACATCTAAGAGGTATGCAGTGACGAAACAAGAGGGGGGCAACCGGGGCAGTTGCCCCGGGCGCCAGCCGGGAGGGGGCGCCACCCCAGGGGAGGTGAAAAATTTAAAAGAAAATTTTAAAAAAATAGCATAAAATATTTTAAATATTATGTTTTACTTCTTATTTTCTGTTTAAATTCTAGCCCGGAATCAAAACCAGTTGTAATGTTATTAAATAATTAAGTAAAATTAAGATGTGTCTGTTGATAAAACCCATTCAACGCCGGCTCAACGAGACGCAGGGCGCTGAGGGGTGTGACTCATGGATTCGCGTAGGAATGTTGGAACGCATCACACTACAGCTTCCTTCCGCGTATGCGCCTGTCCGGACTCCGGAAATGGGCTCATATTACACCCCCATCACCCCTTTACTGAGAAAATCGTCCAAAAGAGGCAGTCTTCAGATATTGAAACGGACGGTAGAAGACAATTCCGTAACGTAACCTCACTCTGCTACTCAACGAAAGATGTCCAGAAAATTGCCGGGTGCGGAAAATCGTAGAAAAGCTAAAGAGAGAGAAAAACAAAGTTATCTGCCCTCCTCATTTTGTCATCGTGGCTAAAAGAAAATACCAATGAAGGTATAGAACTTGTATCTCATTATCACCCTCCACTTAGGGAACATATCCTTAGCCATAGAAAGGGTCAAGTTACATATTTTTTTTATCTAAAACTCAAAATGAATTTCTCGAGATAATTTCTAACAAAATAAGAGAAGAAATCATGGAAGAGGTAAAGGAAGCCAAGTAGTATGCTGATATGTTTGATTGTACACCTGACGTCAGCCACCTTGAACAAATGTCTCAGGTTTTGAGGTACGTGAGAGATTGGAAATGTTCCAGAATTTACTGAAAGGTTCATAGACTTTTTACCGTGAGTGACAAAACTGGCGTCGTACTTTCGGAGGAGATTTTGAAGAAAATTGAACAAGAAGGATTAGACTTTAAGAACTGACGAGGGCAATCATACGATAACAGCGCAAATATGGCTGGTAAATATCAGGGAGTACAAGCAGGTATTTCAGAAAGTAACCCTTTGGCCAAATTTGTACCGTGTGCTGCTCATCACTGAATTTGGTCGGTATAAATGCTGCTACAGCAATACATGAAATGGCATATTTTAGCGCTTCTACTAATAGATGGGAGGTTTTATTAAAGTATTCGCCACTGGCACTAAAAAAAGAAAGTGACACTCGGTGGTCATCTCGTAGAGAACCTATAACTGTCGGTCACAAACACTTGGTCAAGATTGTAGAGGCTGTGAATCTCCTGGCATTAGATGCAGTATCGAGCCCTAAAACGAAGTCTGGGGCCGTTTCACATTTGAAAGGTATTCAGACCTTTGAATTTGTAGCTTTTACTTGCTTCTGGCAGAAAACATTAAAAAAATAGACATCGTCAGTAAAATGCTTCAAAAAGAGGATTCATTGATGTTGCCTGCAACCTCGTAAAAGGTCTGACTGCACAAATAAAAGATTGTACAGGTACAATTTTGAATGAAGTCCTTGAAGAAGCAAAACATTCTTGTCTTGCTCTTAATCCAGACCCGTCTTTTAAGGAGGTAAGGAAGAGGAAGAAGAAAAGATTTTTTGAAGAAAAATGTGAAGATGAAAGCTCTGAAATTTCTCAACATTAAAAAAATTAAAACTTGCCTTACTGCAAGTTAATAATAGAATAGAAGCTGAGTTAGAGAGACGATTACAATCAATGCAAAAGGTGAATGAAATTTTCGGATTCTTGTCTCCTAAACAACTGACGACTCTTGATAACAAAACTTTAAGAGAGGAGGCTGCTACTACTTTGGCAAATTTGTACCCACACGATCTGGAGAAGGATGAACTAGATGTTGAAATAGAGAGTTTTAAGTATTCTGTGATAGGTAGCGACAATTTAGCTGGAAATGAATAAAAAAAGAGTAAGCTAAATGCTACTGCTCTTGACTTTTTAAATTATCTATATACAACTGGTCTTCATGAAAACTATTCAAATTTGACCACGGCCCTAAGAATCTACTTGACTCTACCAGTTTCTGTCGCATCGAATGAGAGAAGTTTTAGCAAGCCTAAAATTATAAAAAAAACTATTTAAGAAACTTAACCAAGCAAGACCGCCTATCTAATCTTGCAGTGATTTATATTGAACATGAGAAGGCATCAAAGATTTCTTACGATGATGCGATAAAAACTTTTGCAGCAAAGAAAAGGAAAATTAAACTAAAATAATTTGAGTGTTTAATGGTTAACAGAGTAAACTAATATCCATCTGAAAAATTGTTTGAAACATTAATTTTTCAAGTGGAACACTTAGTTAGGATATTATCAGTGTTATATTATTGCACATGTTTTTTTTCTAATGTACACTATGTAAAACTTGAACTTAGCGTATTTGTATTAGGTCAAACAAAATTATTTTCTGCGCATGCTTTTTTTCTTTATTAAAAACTTACAAACATATAAATTAAGTGTTTTCCTTTTCTTATCTTTAGACACCAGTCCTTTTTCAGTATAGAATGGTAGGTTTTAATTAAGATTTTAAACAAATTAATCTATGTGTTATTTGTTGGTGTTCGGGGTAGGTGTAAGTGGGGGCGCTAAACGCAGATTTTGCCCCGGGCGCCAAAATGTCTTGTTTCGTCACTGGAGGTATGTACTCGTTTTGATTTTTTCCTGTATCAAAATGGTTAGACTCATTACGATATTTTAAAATCTTGAAAAATTAGAATCCCTAAAAATAAAATTTTACTATTCTCGTGTAAGATTTTGCATTATAGAATTTTTTTAAAGTTTTACAATTTTACAGTAATTTTCTTTTAAAAAGCCCTCAATGAATCATTTTAGATGCAATATCTTATTTAAACTTTTTACTGAATTTATGCTGTTGTTCTATACAGCTGATGTCCATATTGCTTTCTAATTGCAGTGCGAAGGAAGATAAAGGTGTTACTGCTGCTGCACAAGCTGGTTTTTCGGATGAATCATTGACTGCGGATGCAACAGAGCTTCTTGATCTTGAACTATCGAACAAGTTGCATAGCTCTACTTCCTCGGATACAAGTTCCACAATTAAAAAAATTTTAAAACGAAAGTATCATGATTCTTATTTGGATATTGGGTTCGCTGAGACCACTGATAATAAACCTCAGTGTGTAATTTGTGTCGAAGTCTTTCCGAACAGTTCAATGTTTCCAGCAAAAATGCGTCGTCATTTTGAGGGGGTCCATCCAGAATGAAGGGATAAACCAACTGACTTTTTTAGAAGGAAGTATATTGAACTGAGGAAAGTCCAGAAATGTATATCGTATCATTCAAAAACTGTCAACGAAAATGCTTTGATGGCATCTTATTTAGTCAGTTACCGAATTGCTCGAGCTGGCGAAGCCCATATCGTTGCTGAAAACCTTATCAAGCCTTGTGTAAAAGACATTATCGAATGCATGTTTGACAAAAAAGCTGTAAAAGTGACACACACAATTCATTTGTCAAGTGACACAATCTCGCGTTGAATCGGGGACTTCGCAGAGAATGTGAAAGCTACTTTAATTTCTCATATAAAATCCATCAGAGTTTCGCTTCAAATGGATGAATCAACCGATGTTGCTGGTTTGGCAATGTTAATGATAATTTTACTCTATCCTTATTTGGACTCTTTTCACGAGGATTTACTTCTCTGCAAGCCATTACCGTCTACCTCAACTGGCACTGAAATATTTAAATTATTGGATGAATTTTTCGTGGAGAATAGCATCATATGGGATAACTGTGTTGATGTGTGCACAGATGGAGCGAAAGCTATGACTGGTAAGATGTCTGGTGCAATCGCAAAAATAAAAGGAAAAGCCAAGGGGTGCAGCAGCGTCCACTGCATACTTCATCAACATGCTCTTGCAATGAAGAAAATGCCACCTTTTAAAAAGGAAGTACTGTCTGAAACTGTTAAAATAATAAATTTTATAAAATCGCGACCTAAGAATAACAGGTTGTTCAAAATCTTATGTGATGACATAGAGAGTCTGCATACGTCTTTACTTCTTCACCCAGAAATAAGGTGGCTCTCCCGTGGTAAAAGTTTAATCCGCCTCTTTCAACTAAGGAATGAAGTCGGAATCTTCCTGAGAGACAATGATTTTGCTTTGGGAGAGAAGTTGTGTGATGAACGTTAGCTAATGAAATTGGCGTATTCGACAGATATTTTTTAAAACATTAATGATTTATGTTTCTCACTTCAAGGAAAAGCAGTAACTGTTTTTGATGCTACTTATAAAGTGGAAGGATCTAAAAAGAAACTGAAGTATTAGGTAGACTACATCGAAAACGGAAGCCTGAATTGTTTTTCACTGACAAAAGGATTTGGAGAAGAACTCGAATCAGACATTCCTGCGGATATCTTAAACGAGTTTGAAGTTCATCTTTTGCGTCTGATTGATGATTTCAACTCTTATTTTCCAAAAAGATTGCATGAAAACTTAAAAGAAAACGTTAAGGTTGTAGAACCATACTCTATAACCAAAAAAACATCCTCTCTGGCAACACTGAAATATGAATGCTTGCTTGATTTGACATCAGATACAGTGATAACATCAAAGTTTAAAACTGAGAAATCAATCTCAGATTTTTGGTGTACGCTAAAAGATGAATTTAAAGTCCTATCATATAAAGCGAATCTTATTCTCCTTCCCTTCGCAACCACTTATCCAGTGGAAACAGGATTCTCCGCATCCACCGCTACTAAAACAAAATACAGATCACTTCTCAATGCAGAGCAAGATATTCAGTTGCAACTATCCGAAATTCAGCCAGATATAATCTCATAGTGCAAATCACAACAGCCTCGTCCTTCTCATTAAATTTCTGTTTCACGAAACCAAGTAAAAATTTGCAAGAAATGTAATGATGCAAAATTAATAAAATAACTAATTGTGGATCTGCAATATTTGCCCTAAATTTATTTCCAATTTTTTTTATGTGTGTGTTTTCTGTCTGCAATGGGAAATTAGTACAGAAAAAAAATAATAAACGGTGAAATGTAATGTACTGCAAACTTAAATGACGAAACTACCTCGTATCGTCAATGCTATTTTGTTGTTCTATTTAATAAATACAGTATTCATAAGCTTTAGTGCTCCGCGTTGAATTTCCAATTTGAAAGGTGCTCCGTGACTGAAAAAGTTTGAGAACCGCTGGGATAGATAATACGTTTTTCATGAAAATATTTTCCATTTTTTTCATAAATCAAGGAAAAAAAAACCCCACAGAAAATGTTGCTTAAATTTCAGTCGTACTGTACAAAAATGACACTTTCAGATTTTCGAAAATAAAAATTCTACCTGTCTAATTTTTCAGAGTGAAATTCATTTGTTACTGAAGAATTGTAAAATGAAATCAACTTAGCTAAATAACAAACGATAAAAACCAAGATAAGCACTATTATAATCAAACGATTTTCGTGGGTCATTAACCTTCTGCAATAAGATAATTAATCTAGGAATAAAGTCAATTTTAAAATATATGATTAACAGATTCTATATATATCGCTAGAAAACGCGAATTTCTATCTGGAGGGTACCTAATAGGGAACACAATAAATATAAGATTAAATGTGTTTTTGAAGTTAGAATATTCATGAACCATTTTATTGAAGAAATATTTTTATATTAAAAAAAATGCAACGTGAAAATTATTATACTGCAAGCAAAGTATGCGAGATGAATAACTAAGTTAAGATACTGCCGAAAATAATAATCAGTCATTCAATTCAAGGTTATGACGTCACCTCCTCTTCATCCAATCAAATAGCCAGCTGCGTTCCGGAGAAGTATCGCAGGAGAAAACTCGCTCGATGAAAATAACTTTTATCTGCCCAGGAAAAAATTGATTTAAAAAAAAAAACGGGATAGATATGTTAACCGTTCTTGTTTTAAATCCGACTGAACCTTTCTAGTTTTAAGCTGAAAAAAATTGAAAATAATAGTGTTATTAGAAAGTTGGATGTAACAAATTTAAAAACAAAAATAACATTTCGATTTCCAAACTGGCTATTTTTTAAAAATTTCTCAAAATTCAGTAAATTACGTTAGAAATTCAAAACTAACTTCATTCGAACGGAAATCGCGTGCTCTTTCCGATGGTGCATCTATTTTTCTCGTACAGTTATCCGAAACCATGCTATTGAGAAATTAGTACGAAACATCACCCAAAACAGCACAAAAAATTAAATAAAAAATTTTCTAGATTAAATTTTAAAATTTCGACTTTGAGGTGCATTGAGTCACCATTACGACTACCTGTGTGCCAAATTTCATGGCTGTAAGTGCGATAGATTCGTCTGGACATCGCACGCAGGCACACACACACAAACATTGCCTTTTATAAGTATAGAAGACAAAATCCCAAAGTATATTGTTTAGATCATTCGTTTTTAGACACATGGCAGTTACGCTGCATGGGGAGGAAATAGAGGGGGGGGGGCGATCGAAGACCGGTGATATCTCACTTTGGAGCGCGCTATGAATGACGTGCCTGATTTTTCGACTTGAATAGGTGGGAAAATAACAGTGTTGGGACAAATGGATGGAATGGAGTAGAGATGAATTGCCGGCTGAAGACCACAAAGGTCGAATCACTCCCGGCCGTCGAAGCACTCGAGTCATCGGTGAAAAGTTGGACATTCACGAGAAGACTAGGCTATGTCATTTGTCCAAAGACCGTTTTTGTTTTCGCCCATTCATGTCGAAAGATTAGGCACGTCATTCACGGAGGCTCCAAAGTTCGTTTTGATACACCTTGTTTGAGAAGGTTCAGAGTCCCAGTGTTATTTCCACTTGGCGGATTTAGCCTCGTCGCTGGATCCCAATCTAGGCAAAAGCTTTGATTTCCCGCTACCCTCGCAGCGAGGTATCAAAAGGCCATCCTTCCATTCCAATTTGATTTCGAACTATTCGGAATTCCATCAGCGTAATCCATTTGCGCCAATTTTCATTGTTTCCTCACGTTGACGAAAAGTGTTCCCGTGTTCCAAAAATCTTGGAATTGAGCAACGGTGATTGCCCCGCTAAAGACTGGTCGCTCTGACAGAAATTGGGCCTGTAGTCGAACGCAAAGTAGCCCCCATGACAAGCGTCTCATGCTCCACCTCCCTGTTATGGGGTTAAGGGCCATCTTCAGAGATGGACCCAAGAGCCACACCACCATTTATGTACACACCAAGGGATCAAGTCCCTTCGTACTTATACAGCGGGTTCTGGCGATCCCCGGAAGGGGGAGCCGTGAGTATAAATATAAAAATCGTACCGCAGCCTAGACTTCGCACCATGCAATTTCTGACTGCGCGAAGTTAAGGAAGGAATCCGTCGCCGGCAATTCTCAATGGATGCTGAAGCCGGAGTTGCGATGCCATCTTTCTTTGAAAATGTACCCGAAGAAGAATTTGCAAAGACCGTGCTTACCAAATGGCGAGGAAAGATGCATCCGAGGTTCAAAAGTTCAGAGCTGTACTTCGAGGAAGAGCAGAACTGCAATAATACTGACTGCGATAGCGAATAACTGTGAACTTATTCGTAAAATAAATCGGGACGGTGAAATTTCTGTTTTTATATTTTTTTAAATAGCTCATCTTTTTCTTTTCTTTTTTTTATCTCAACTACTACTCAGTCCCCTCTATTTCTCTTCAGTTAACTCTCTTCCATTAGTTAATGAGTTACAGTTCAAGTTTAAGCCTGCCGGATCATGAGACAGAGTTGCTGAGATAAACGAATGCCATCGTCCACTGATAATTGTTTTACGACAACTTATGTAGCGTACATAAAAATCTTATTTTAAACTTAAAAAAATATTTTATTAGAGATGGCATAAAAAAAGTTTAACTTATCAACTGGCATTCAAGGTATAACCACAATTCATAATCATATACCTAGATTACATCTTAAACTATATCTGCATTCAAGTTCATTTATTTAAGTACTAGCTGATACCCGCGATTTCGTTCGCGTAGCATAAGTATTGGATATTTTTCAAAAAAATATTTTATAAACAAAATTCTTTTATCATCTAAAACGTTTAATTAAAATGAAAACTTTAAGTGAACCAAACGATTTTTAAAAACCGCCGAAAGATACTTTTCCCTGTAAGTTATTAATATTTTTTAAAGAATGAAATGAAATTTAATTAAACATTTTGGTGTTTCAGTTTGATTTATATAGATAATCACTCGACGGAATTGTAAAACAAAATTATCTAAACCTTTATTTTTATTTTTAAGTGAGAAAATCTCTTGCACGAAATATTTTTAGGATCTCGCAGTTTTTGAAATCTATCCCAAACGATTTCTTGAAACAGCGTAGAGCTAATTCTTTCAAAAGTTATTAATAATTTCTAAGAATATTTGTTTGTTTGATTTGGTTTAACCCTTTAAACTACAACAACGCCTGACACGTACATCGAATTACAGAATTTTTTCTATTTAAATCAGCAATTAAGTCAACGTAACAATTAATTTTAAATACAAAACTCTTTTGGACAAGCATAAAATAATAAATAATAAAAATATATAGAGATGTGAGGATGTATTTTTCAATTTAGAGAGAGCTTTTCATAATCAGAATATGTTTTATGTCGTTTAATTAGAAGATTAAATAAAATCATAGAGCAAGGGCTTTATGGCAAAAGGCCATACTTCGCCAAATATTCGCTTCCAAACCACATAAAATTAAAAAAAAAAAAAACGTTGTAACTGCTAAACTAAATAATTGTAACCTTAAGAATATGCAAAATTAATCATTAAGAATGAAACAAAAAAAAATTTTGAATGTGTATCCATCAAAATTAGAAAGTATTCATAAAAGAAATAGAAAGAAAAGAAGAAATTCGTGTTCGTGAGAACAATTTCGGCGATGTTGTTGTTCCATGTACGCCATGTTTTTAGAAAGACGCTATCAAAACCGCGGGCGAACGACATTTAATTTTATATGTTGTATCTTTTAAATCTAGCATTTTATTTTTTTACTGTAAAAATATCGTCTGAGATGTGAGAATATGAGCTTGTGTTTTACTATTTAGAGCGAGATTTTCATAATCAGAATAGGCTTAATTGTTTTTTTCTGTAAACTATGTACATAGTATATGATGATTATATTATCAGTTGCAATTGAATCTTCTTTCTTGAGTAGGAATTTCTGTTCTGGAGTTGAGTTCTTACATCAGAATCCCAACAACTACAAGTCCGGTTTTTGTTTTTTAAAGTTTCAGATCCTTTCTTGATAATACAAATATATATACGAAGACAGCACACCTACTTATAAATAATTTACAAGAGATTTATCAAATTACATATCGAAATATCGACAGGAATAACTTTCAAAATGCAACTCGCCATCATCATTTCTCCGTTAATAATGTTTCTTTTCTTTTAATCGGTGAATTAGCTCTGTGGAAAATATCTATTCGAGTTTAGCCCATGGTTTGCCTCATCACAAGAGGGCGCTCTTGACTGTATGAGAATTAATCTCGAACTATGGTTGGGAGCGTCGGTTTTGTATTGTTTGGAGTAGGCTTGAAGAAATGTAGTTCGTTTTCAGGTCGATTTGACGGCCATCGTTATTTATAGATGTTTTTTTATTAAATGTTATTTTTAAATGCAACTGTGTAGTTTATACGAGTGTCAGTGTCGTTCCTAAGAACCCTTAGAATTAGATTTAGTTTAGCTTCGGTAGTTTTTGTTTCAAGCTCTTCTGCGCATGCTCCAAAAAAAGCTGCAGACGAAAAAACAATAAAAATTTGTAAGAAATTGTGTTTGGAAACATTTTAAAAAATTAATTAAAATTAAATAGAATGTCGCATGGAAATAATTTTTTATCTTTAAGATGATGTAAAAATGGTTTCTGTGCGATAATTATAGCAGAAAAACGTTAAAATTTAGCGTAATTTTTAATTAATTTAAATTCTAATAAAAATTTCAAAAAATCCTTTCTTAGTGAGCGCCTAGTACCCAAGAAGTAACTTCCAACCAAATTTCAAGTTTCCAGTCCTAGTGGTTTGGGAGATTCGGTGATGAATCATTGAGTCTCTTTCTCTTTCATGTATAAAGATAACAAAAAACATACACACGGAAATCGAAATTGAAATTATACAAAAATCTCTACAGTACGGAAAAAGCATGAGAATTCTGTAAAATATTTTGCCTAAAACCGCATTTTGTGGTAAAAAGAACGTCGAAGCTTGGGCTAAATAGCTTTCCTACATTTCGACACAATTAAACCATCTTTACCAATAATGATTCCATCAATGATGTCGATCAAGTTCTATTTCCAAACTCAACCTCAGCATTCCAAATGAAATAGTGAATACTTCCTTTATTCTTAAAACTTCACTAATTAGTCTTAAACAGCAAATTAAAGAAATTTAATCTGGGTCAATTATTCGTGAATCATCCTCATCGAAATGATGTAGGAAAAAAACACATTTCGAAAGGAAAAATTAAAAAAAAAAAAATGTTAACTGAGCCTGTTTACTTGATCGCGTCCTAAAACAACAGAAAGACACAGAAGTTTTCGCATTAGACGATGGAATTAATATTTTGAAAATCTGTGAGATAAACTATCATTAGAAATTTAACGAATATAGAAGACTTCCGCTATATTTCATTTCGTGAAACCTTTCGAAAGGAAAAAAAAATTCTTAACTGAGCTTCTTTGCGTGATGGCGTCCTAAAACAACAGAAAAAGACAGAAGTTTTCTCATTAGACGATGGAATTAATATTTTGACAATCTGTGAGATAAACTATCAACAAAAATTTTACGAATATAGAATTCTCCGATATATTTCTTTTCGTGGAACCTTTCGAAAGGAAAAAAAATTGTTAAGTGAGCCTGTTTAATTGATGGAAGGTTTCGGATTGTTGAGGGAGGTTCATATCCTTTTCAGAGCACTGTTAAATAATCATGGGGAAAATTCAAAGGAAACAGAAAAACAGTCTGAAAAAAACAAATTAATGTTTAAAAAATGTTTGTAAAAAGTTTAGAAACTGATAATAACTAAATAGAAACTAATAAAACTATAATTTGTCAAAATGTTTATATTTGCGGAATAATTATTAAAAATTTCAAATAAACAATTTTGGGACATCTCTTCGAAAGAAAAAATGACATGATTTAAAATTTAGTCTTTATTAATCGAATTTTCTATTATCCGAAGTGATTACGGAAATTCATCTGAAAGGAAGTTCAAAAATCACTGGAAACGGGGAACGATGAATACTAATACGTAAAGTTTAGTTCCAAACATTAAAATTTCAGAGTCGTTACTTAAAATAATTGCTTTTCAGCATTTTGTCAACATCTTAAAATAAGAAGAAACATCGTATCGCTGCATTAAACTTAATGACCAGAATCATATTTCCTCATTCTTGTCAACGGCTCTATCAGCGTTAGATTTGAGATTGTAGAGTTATATTTTCTGTAGCAGAACTTTAAAATATGAGTATCAATTTCAGAAGAAAATTGTTCTTTTCGTTCCTTGGACCTCGGAAATTGGGTTCAGCCCACTATGATATCGATTGCAAGATATCTCTGCTCCAACATCTTCCGCAAACGAGGAACGATAAATTGTTGAGAAATTGCACCATTAATCCAATGCAAAAGCCGGCTAGTAATTAGAAGTTTGATAACGCGGCCTCGATTTTAACCATTCCATTATCTACCTGGAGCATTAACGATTCTTCACTGAAAGAAATGAAACAAATCTTCATTATCGCTTCAATGTATTAAACTATCAGGAGGAAAAATCGCCAGGCAGAACTATTCATTATTTATTTCTGAAGTATCGATTCATTCAGACGGCGAATAGTCATTCATCGATTATGAAAGCTGATCAAATAATCATTTTAAAAGATTTTTTTCTCTTTTCCAGGCAATTGCTTTGTACCATTATGTTAGCCTTTTGGTCTTTTCTTCTTGTAAGAGATTCGTTGTTTAGTCTATGAAATGGTATTGCTTTTTGCCATGCTACGCACGTCTGAGTTCGCTTCTTGGACAAGGGAAGGTTTATGAACCTTTATTAGAAGGTTATTAGTTTGAAACTTTGTTTCAGATTGAGTTGAAAACAAAGTAAGAAGATGCCATTTTGAAAACGATTTTTCAACTCAGAATTTAATTTTTTTTCAAAAGTCATAGCAGACGGACATTCTTGCACAATTCGATAACAATAATTTAAGTGTTGCGCAATAATTTAGTTTTCAGAACCAAACTGAATTTTATCATCAAGATGCAAGCTAAAAGAATTTTAATAGATTCCAGGATTTAATCTCGAATGGATAAGATCTATAACAAATTACCCTCGAAACCAGGTGTACAAAATTCTTACAATAAAGTTTAATAACATAAAAAATCCTGTCATGCGATGTTCTCTGTTTAATAAAAATGTTATTATTAATGATGAAGAAGTAAATTCATGTCCTTACGATAACACCATTTACCATAAAAGCGGTAACACCATTCAATGCACCTTGGAATACTCAATATGTAAAATCTTAATGTGCCAGTCATACTTCGGATGCAAGTTCAAATCATGGAAATAAAGATATACATGTAAACATGTACTAATATACATGTACTAACAGATGTTTCTTCAACACAGATTAGGTGAAAATTTCTTACATTTTCACCAATATGTGCTGAAAAATATTCCTCTTTTTCTTTATTTTTTCCCTTAAAATTTTGTACCTAAAATTACTCAGTTGAGTTTGAAGTTTCCGTTACTGGCCCAAATAAAATAATAATAATTTTAAAAATCAACCTTTATCTTGAAACATAAAAAGTTTAAAATTCGTGAATACGACAATTTTTCGTGTACCAAATGTTTGCACATCGCACGAGTTAATTCCTACCTTTGTATCGCATTGTGATATTTCGCGAATGACTGGCTGCGGTTCGATGATTAGGCTTAATAGAATGGAATGTTTGAGGCGTATGCTTGCTATAAAGCCGCTTTGTCTCCAATTGAAGAAAAGAAATTGAGAACTAAGCCTCGAATTGAGGACTACACAGGATAGTCGTTCACTCCCAATCCTTTCGATGATTATGATAACATATAAGCAGCTGAGTAGTATTCAAGTTTTGTTTCCGTGCATGACGCAAGTACAGAGGATTTTTACTGTCTCGTATACGAAGTATACAAAGAGAAAGTATTGTAATCGTCAAAAAATTCGAACTCGAGATTTTGACGGATCTCCACGTTTTAGTCCTCCCTGAGTCCGAAAAACACAATTTTGGAATTATGTCTGTCTGTCTGTGAACACGATAACTCGAAAACTATTAGCGCTACGCGGATGAAATTTGGTATGTGGTCTTTAAACATCATTTGTAGGTTTCTGTCAAATTTTGGACAAAATCCGTCAAAGGGAAGTCTGTCTGTCTGTCCGCAGTCATGTGAACACTATAACTCAAAAACTTGAATAGTTAGATGGATAAAATTTGGTACACGGTTTTATCGTCATGAATGTAGGTCCGTATAAAATTTTGGGCCAAATCCGTCAAAGGGTTGACTGTCTGTCGGTCTGTATAATTTACCATTGAAACCAATCCGCTATTTCCACGCGCATGCGTACAGAATCAATCGTCTGTGCTCGCGAAAGGAGCGAATTACGTCAGTTTGTCCTTGAGACGGCAAGAGTGAAACCTAGAATTGTGCGATAGATGCGTTTTAATCGGTACGCATCTCTTTGAATTCTTTACCTAGATATTTTTCAATCACTATAATGAAAAACCTTCTGATAGTCATTGGATTCTGGATAACAGTAGGTTCGAATTTTTTTAGCCACGCGGGGGAAGGAGAAACGGCACCTTTTGCGGGAAGTATACGAGAAAGTTTAGGGGAGAACACTCCAGCTGGTTTTCCGTTGCGATTATGTTTTGTAGCACCAATAATAACTCCTCTCCATTTAGAAATTTGTTTTCTACTATAATGTCTGTTGGCATGTCGTGAGTGTAAATTACAGAGTAACGCAGATACCAGGCAGTTTAAAATACAAAAGAGCTTTAATCCAGTTTACTTAAAAAATAAAGACATGCTACTGTCTTGCAGCTTACATACTCACTGACAGCCATCCATTCGATTGACTACTGCTACTTGACTTAAAAACATAAATGAACAATATATATAGATTGTAACAACCAATCAACTTCGACTAGTGCCGTAACTTCGGCTACGTCACGAAATAAACCAATGAGGTGCTTTTCATTCGGTGACTGAACAAGTTCATTTGAATTCCAACATTCAGCCCCATCAGTCACTGAATACTTTTAAAATATAGCCTTTATTACTGAAAGAATTTTTTCTTTTACAAGAGGTTTTGTTAAGAAATCGGCCAAATTTTTCTTAGAATTTATATAATTTAGTTCAAATTCTTTATCATATAATAATTTTCGAACAAATTTATATTTTATATCAATATGTTTAGTTTTACTATTCTCAATATTATTTTTCGAAAAATGTATAGCTGATTGGCTGTCACAGTACAATTCCGGCATTCTGAAATCAATTAAATTAAGTTCTTTTAAAATTTTAGAATACCAAATAATACATTTTACTCTTTCTGTTAGTGCTATAAATTCAGCTTCCATTGAGCTTAAAGCAATACATT
>BGPR01002400.1:86041-100015 GCA_013235015.1 Araneus ventricosus | reverse complement strand
GTTGAGCAATGACTGGGAGAGGAGCAGGTGAATATTTATTTGACTGATAGGTGTGGGGACAACCTAATAGGACAATATACTGTAAATACTGTTATATCGTTCAATATGTTGTGCTAATAGGTAAGCTTTGTTTAATTCGTGGTGTCCGGGTCAGACCATAGGTGCTATATAGTTGAGCAATGACTGGGACAGGAGCAGATGACATATCTAGACTCTTAATCTATAAAAATAAACTATCTGATTTATTTTTTTCAGAATTTTCGTAGATGGGAGTATAGAATCGTGAGAAAAAAGAAATATTGATAAATATCAAAGGTCACTAAAATAAACTTATAAAAATCTAAACAAAACCGACTTTAAAATGTACTCTGAAAAGTTTCAAATAATTTTCCTTTTGAGGTCGGCGCAAAAATATAAACAATATTAAATCTATTTATAAACCTTTGTCAACATACAACCTCAAAATTAAACGTGCCTACCACTTAATCTATCAGTAAGTGTTCCAACAGGTAAGCGTAGTTTTTTTCGGTTTATTGTTGATGAATGTTTCTATTTTTGCACCGACTTCAAGAAGAAAATTAATTTTTGCTTTTTAGAGTACTTTATGAAGACGATTTTGTTAACTTCGTTTAAAGTTTATTTTTTATATGCTGCTAATCTCATCTTATTATATTAAAAGCAGAACAGATATGGAATTCGAGGCTCTTCTTTACAGTGCTTTCTGATATTGATGTAGGGGAACAATGGTTTCTTAATATATGAATTTCATGTTATCAAAACAGAGTGTGGAAAAACAAAGGGAAAAATATCATTGAATTCAAGTATTTGCTTTAAAATATCTATTTCTTTTTTTGCTGCTAATCGCACCTTATAATTCTTTTCAAAAGAAAACAGATACTAAATTCAAGGTTGCTCTTTATAGTACTTTCTGATATAGATAAGGGGAAACACTTGTTTCTTAAAATAAAAATTCGATGTAATCTGATTCAAAAGTTAACTAACAAAATTAAAATCCTATCACAGGACAAAATTGTTAAGCACAGGAAGCGAGTTTGCCAATATCACTTGTTAGTCTCGTAAAGTAGAGACAGGCAGCTTGAGTAACACTAGTTATGATTGAAGAGCTGCTGGATAATGAGCTAAAAGCGTCCTGGCTTATTGCATGTAGTGGAATTTCTATGAGATAGAGCATTTTAGAAATGACGAATCATATAAGTTAAAAGAGACGTTTATTTGGACGACCACATTTAAGAACATATTTACAGATCACATTTCCATTTAACGAGGTTGATACTCGTCCTACATGTTATACGTACAGCAACAGCTTACATGGCACTGAAGTCTCTCCGAGGAGAGAATGCTTAGATTACCTACAGACCGTACATCATTTCTCTTTCTCTCTCTTAAATGACATAGTAGAGACAAGTATATATACTCTGCTAATAATCAGATCTACATATCAGCTGCGGCAATCGGATAGACAACGTCATACGATTCCGATTCAATAGCTGCTAGTATGGATGTCAAGTGAAGTGACTAGCTCAAAGAAATGACGTAAGACGTCTTTAAGATTTTTACGTCATTTCTTTAAGAAAGAATGCTTCGAATCTTAGAGTAAAGGTACGAGAGACAATTTAGAAAAGATGCAAGCTTCGTAGCTTAAAATGCAGAATTAATTTAAAAAAATCAAGACTGCAATAGATGCAAAAAATAAATTTAAAAAAAAGAAGAATCCGGCGGATGAACTTTTTCAAGGGTAGCCGCCTGCTGGGATTCTAAATTCAGAAATGAGATAATTTTCTGTAGAGGAACCGACGCACAGTGGGATCTTTGACGAATCTGGGCGGCCAAAATTATTTTTCGATTTTAAACTAATTTAAACGTATTAGTTAATAAATTAATGAACTTTTTGCAGAAAATATTGCTTTATAACTTAAAAATAATTGATATTTTATAACTTCATAGTTTTATACAGGGTGGTCAAAGTAACTTGCCCTATTTAGAGGCTTCTGGGGCGCACTGCATTTAGAGTATCAAGACGAGATTTCGGATCTAAGTATTATGGGATATGCGCTTGCGATTTTATAGGTATAGAATGTACCACCTCTTATGGTTTCGGTTACAGTTAAAAAATATTATAATTTTTTTCAACACCACCACCTTAATTTTTTTATTATTAATGAATATATCATCTTGATATTATGAATGCAGTGCTCACCAGAGGCCTCTAAATAGACCGGTTATTTTATGATCATACCTTGTACATTGAACAAAATTAATATTCCATTAATTATATTTACAGAAAAGAAATCGGAAAAGTAACAAATAATTGAATAAATGATAAAAATAATTGAATAATTGTGTAAAAAATTAGTTAATAATTCATAAGGAAGGTGCGATTTATTCGTCTGATGATAAATTATTGATGTCATTATCTGTTTCTTCATGATCCGAGTACTCTCCATCAAGAACTTCAGAAAATTCCATTGGCAGTAACATCTCTAAAGTCTCTTTTAAGAATGATTTTGACTTTTTCCACATCGTGGGTCTCATACCCGTCAACACTGGGTCCGAACTCAAAAACAATCTTTTGAGAACATCCTCATAACAAGAAAGTCTGGAAAATGTTCGGGCTCAATTTTGACGGAATGATCGGAAATGTTTGCTGCGTGCTTCCGTCGCTTCTTCTGACAATTGGCCTATTGGTAGTATAGCATTTTCTATTACAATCGGACCATGAATTAAAATCTTGTGCATAGTAGGCGACATTGGGTACCATGGATATAATTGCACGTAGAGCTCAGATGTTTCTTCTGTATATTCTTTGAACTTTTGAAAATTAATCTTATGGCCACTGGATATGGTTTCTAGAATTACTTTAAAACGATATATTAAAGCAATCCATCTGATCTTTAACTCAGATTTAAAATGGGATAAATTGTGCTTTATTTTTTTAAATTTCATCGTCATCAAAAGTATCACTTTGAAGAAGATAATTTTCGAGTTTAGTTTATCATGTATATTTGGTAAATTTTGTTGTTGCATAATGCTAATTAACTCTCTTCGAATCACTACTTTGACACCCGATGACCCTAGAGTAAAATAGAAACAAAAAAAGTGCATAGTAAATATATGCAATTTAGATATCTAAATTTTGAACCTCTTTTTTTCTAAAAAAACGCACGAGTGTGTGATAACTTTTTACAGAAACATAAGCAACTTTGACTCGACTTCTTTTTAGATAACTAAATGTTGACAAAGAACAATTTCAGTATTTTTTTCAAAATCCTAAAAAGAGATAAAATGGATTGAACGCAATTTTTAAGTAATATTTATAATTGATATAACTTTATTCCAATCAAAATGTCTGAAAATTACACACATATGATCGTTTTGAAAATATTCATAACAATTTTCTTTAAATTGCAATTCATATCATAAATAAGAGATTAAATGCAAAGTAATTGGAATGCCTACTGGAAAATTTGGAATGTTTGAGCAATGTTTGAAATCCCTTCATTTCAAAAGTTGGGCAAATCAGGGGCTAATTTAAACACAAACACAAACATAAAGGTCTAAATTTATTGATACAAAAAAAAATTTAGCGTGGAAATGTTTGGAAATATAACAAAAATCTTCGAGATTTCGCAACATACAAAAAAAGTTTTGAAAAAAAATGCGTTACTTTCAATTACTTTTGCAATTATTAAAACTAATTTTTTAACAATTCAAGTCCATAAAAAAATATGAACACATACCTGCCTCATCATTATCCATAAGTGTTAGATTTTAATTACATCTAGAAATGAAGGTATACACATTCGAAAATGGAACGATTGAAGCAACAACTATTTGACGCAGGATACACTTCACACAACACTCCAGTTTGAGCTAATAATATAGAGGTCAAGGTCAGTTAAGAGAGTTAAAAATGGTATCACGTGATTCCCCAGTTATTCAACTTTAAAATGTATACATCCATTCGATCCTGGTCTGTAGTTTATAAATCGAATTTTGGCCGCCCAGATTCGTCAAATATCCCACTGTGCGACGGTCAGATCAAAGAATATGGTTCCTCTGTTCAAGAGAGACAATACATGGGAAAATAGCTATTTAAATTTAAATATTTACTTTAGAAAAAACTATTTATTTTAAGCTGCTAATCTCACCCTGTGCTTAAATTCCAAACAGATAAGGAACTCAAGGCTGTTTTTATTGTGCTTCGGTGATATGCATTTCGAATAGATAAAATTTAGATTAATTGCTCGCATCAAAATGATCTCTCAGACATGACGAACGCTGTTTGCTGATAGTTTTGGATTTAGCTTTCACGCTAAAGCGTGAAAAGTGGTGTAAACACCACTTTTTGCGAAGAACGTCATTTCTTGGACATCGATAAATAACACTGGTGAATACTTATTTCTTTTGCCAATGATATTCCAGTGATTTTAGCGCAATTTCGTGGTGGTAATTCCGAATCCGGCATTTTTTTTGTCACATTGGCTCTAGTTTTCAAGACAAAGTAAAAATTATATATACAAATAGTAATGTGTACGCTCTACGCAAATCGCACTGAAACTGGCTCAAATGTAAATCAGTAATAAAATTAAATATCAACTGAATCCTAAAGTGAAATCAATATATAGATCACAAGATAAATCTATGCAGAAACCATATAGAATGTGTGTCAAATGTAAGTTGAAGAATAAAATTTAAAACAATGAAATTAATTTCAGCAAATTAAAGTGATGAATCATAATGGTATGGTAAAAATACAAGATGTTGCATTAAGTCCAATAAAATGAAAGTTCAATAAGCCGGTTCAGTTACTTCAATAAAAAGCTTTTATATGAGTTCCTCTCGCGTACAGTGGAACTTTGGCGTTAGTCTCTAGCAGACAAATACAAGGGAACAGCCATGGGATTTGCCTTTTCTGGAGACTGTTTTGGGACTTTCGCTTTCCCCGTAATCCTGGAAATCTTACTCGAAGAATATGGCTTAAACGGAGCATTCTTGATCCTCGGAGGTATTGCCCTGAACGTGATTCCTGCTGCTTTGCTACTGAAAACTCCATATTGGCTTGTGGAAAAACGAAAGAGTACTACACTTGATCCAGAAAGCAAGCCAAATAAACCTTATACTCTCGAGACTGCAGCAAGCAAATCTCCAAAGCAGCTTGGTGCTGTCATGGTTCTTCCAGCCAACAAAACAGCGAAGTCCTATACTTATGGAATCCTAAACGCCTGCTTTGTTTCTGACGCACTCCCCAGTTTTGAAGTACATCACAAAAGCAGCATTTTTTTTTCGCAATTTCCAATCACAAAAGAAAATGCAACTCTTGTTAAGGCAAGTTGCGTTTATAACGACAATGATGGTTTTGTTTGGGGCAAAAACTGAGAGTTGCCAAAGTCAGAAGAGTCGTTACGATCTTTAAGAACTATGACAGATCCAAAGAAACCGGAACTACTCCTCAACGTGGAAAGCTTTAGCAAATGTTGTGATGAAATGTATAAAATCAGATCATATATTCTTGCAAGCCAAATTTGGTGACCGAGGAACACTTGCTAGGCGAAAGAGCTCATCAGAACATTATTATTGCTGAAGCTTTGAAACTGGACAATTCTGTATCTGGCGCATTGGAAAACAAAAGCGTCATGCCTAAGGATCTTACAAGCAATTCAGAGAAGACCGAGCACACAGATGATGAAAATTCACATGATGAGGTGAAATAAAATGCATTTTTTCGATTTCTTGTAACAAATACCCGCCCTGTGTTTATACTTATCGCTATCACCATGTCGTTTTTCGTGTTTTTATTCATGGCCATCATCACCATCACTAACGACTATGCTTCAGACATAGGCATTGCTTCAGATTTAGTCAAGTACATCATAATAGGTTTCTCAGTGTCTGATCTGATAGGTCGGTTGGGATTCGGTGTTGTGCTGGACAAGAAGTGGATCAAGTTGGGACATTTCGCTGGCTTGACCACAGTGATTATGGGAGCTTCGATTCTGGTCATTCCATTTTTTACGAACTTTTATTATTTGATGAGCTGCATGTTTGTGTGTGGATTTGTGCTAGGTGGAAACTGCATCATGTACCCGATCCTTGTGACGCATTACGTAGACAAAAGGGACGAATCCGTTGCTTTGGGATGCCTGCAGTTTTATGGAGGAGTCCTTGTCCTGCTACTGCCTCCTATGATTGGTATGTATCGTTCAGCTACGAGTGTAATAAGTGTCATAAAATGACACATATTTGCAAGAGTTGGAAATTTAAAAGTGGCAACCATATAATTACAGTTGATACAACACTGGTACTAGCTTGAAACCTTTATAGACGTTCGATGTAGGGGTCTATTCTGGTACCCCCGGTTGGGTTGGGTTTCGTTGTTAATGTGCGGAACCCAACCCAATCGGGGATACCAAAATAGACCATATAGTCATCAGGTTTATGTGTAATGTGGCGCTGCGGTCAAGACTTCAGACAGAGAAGTGAACTGACGAGATCGAGTTTAATGTGACTACAAATAAATGCGCAGTTGTGCAGCAATTCGGTTTTTCGAATCATTCCCTGTTTTGTTTTAAATACCGACGTCGCTTTTGTTCATGTGAATAAAGATGTTATTGTTTACAGCCGTCGAGTCTGTAATTTGGATCATTAATTAGCAGACCGTGCAAGTGGTGACCCGGGCGTGATATGAACACGCTTGTTCCTACGTTCCTAGTCATACAATTCCTGAAACAGTACCAATTCTGTTAATGATTCGGATAGAGTGGTCTATCGTTTTAAAAGTATCTTGTATAATCAATAGCAACCTATGACTGATTTTTTTCTCGATGGGGGTGGGAATTGCTCTATCTGTATTTAACTCTTTTGAATACAATTCTATTCCAAAGAACAAGGAACCACTTTGTAGCATTCGCTACCAAAATGTTCAAAAGATTCTTTAAGCAATAGATCGCTCCATCCGTGCCATAAAAAGAACTGGTACTGGGAATTGTACGACTTCCAAGAACATAGGTAGAAACTAGTTGCACATAACGCTGGTGGGTACATCGAATGTTCATAAAAGTTTCAAGCTAGTACCGAAGTTCTATCAACTGTAATTATATGGTTGCTGCTGTTTGATTTCCACACACACACACAACTCTCATAATAATCCTACTTTAACCCTTTTTTATTGTAGATAGTTATTAGTATTTTATTTGATTACATTTAATTATGTTAACATCTCATTTTTGAAACAACATGACGGCTGTTTTGAAACGGACTTTGTAATTATGAACCCCGATCAAATGCTTCTCGGGCTCTCCTCTCCAAACTTCTGCACTAGTCTGAGGTCCTTCTAGAGGCGCACTCCAGTTTGGGGTTGGGTTGGTTCAGCACGTTAACAACGGGCCCAAACCCCAACCGGGTATACCAGGCCAGACCCTACAGCCAACAGGAGGATATGGACAGGCAGTTTTGTCGTTTGTTTACATGCCTGTACTACATATTTCCGGTGTAATGCTAAGTCAATGCATCTTCAAAGCGGAAGTCCATCATACAAGCAGATAAAGTCAAGTTTTTACTTTAAGTAAACAAACCAGAAAACTCGTTCATTTGATCCTCGACATCAGATTTAGGGTCTATTCTGGTACCCCCCCCCAGTTGGGTAGGAGAGCGTCACTTTTTCACACGTTAACAGCAGGGAAAAGTGACGTCTCCCAACTTTGTCAAGTGGAAATAGACCCTTTTATGCAACTGGCTACCATGTAGATGACGGATCTTTAGTGAGGAAATCGTGTTTCAGGCCTTAGCAGGGGCCTCCGGCTGAGGCTGACACATACCAATAGGCCACACCGAGGGGCCGTATTTTATTTGAAGATAAATCATTTGAACGATGCACCAAAATTTGGGTCTATTGTGGTACCTCCGGTTGGGTTAAGGTTGGAGTTCGGCGTTAACAGCAGGGCCCAGCCAACCAGGTGTACAAAATGGAGCCCCTACACAATAGCAGGAGGATATATGGACGAAGTTTGTCGTTTGTTTACATGCCTGTACTACATATTTCCGGTGTAATGCAAGTCAGTACATCACTAGGCAGAGTCCATCATCATAAGCAGATAAGTCAAGTTTTACTTTAAGTAAACAAACCAGAAAACTCGTTCATTTGATCCTCGACGTCAGATTTAGAATTCTATTCTGGTACTTTGATTTAGGTTAGGAGGCATCCTTTTTCCTACGCACGTTAACAACTTGGGAAGAAGTGACGTCTCCAACAACAAAGGATAAGAATAAAGACCCCTTTTAATGTCTAACTAAGCTATATAAGATGACGGATCTTTAGTAGAATCGTGTTTTCAGACATGGGCCTCCGGCTGAGGCTGACACCTTACCAATAGGCCACCGGGCCGTATTTAATTGAAGATAAATCCCATTGAACGAAATGCATACTGGAAATTTGGAGTCCTATTCTGGTACCTCCCGGTTGGGCTGGGAGTTAGGTTTGGTTCCGCACGTTAACAGCAGGACCCAACCCAACTCCAAAGCCAGAATGACCTACTATAAGGTAACTACTGTAGAACTAAAATGTGAGATTACATAGCGCCCTATCATGTTTAACCCTTGCGGACAGGTAACTTTTGGAACCTCCAGATCAAGCTTGGCGCACTTTATGCATATCTCGTTTTCAACTCTGCTCTTATTTATTAGCCGCAGCTTTATTTATTTTTATGGTGTAATAAGTTAGAGGTTGGTCATGGATGAATGAAAACTACACATTTTACAACGATTTCAGATTTGAGATAAGATTTCTTTGTGTAGGTAGATAAAACAAGAATATATAAATTACACTGGGCGCAGCTGTTTTTTTTTGGTTTTTCCTGTACTGAAAACAGAAAAAAATTTGTTTGAGTTCAACGGTTCTGTGCTAAGAGTGCGTAGAATGCACATCTCTTAACAACTGATGATTACCATTAGTTTTACTCGCGACATCATACTGATGTCTTATACAAAATTGACATCAGACGCCGCTGGCATCTTTTCAGTATCGACGAAAACACATTCCTCTACTCGTGTGATGTTCTGTTAGAGGTCAAAATAAGGCCAAACCTTCTTGAAAATAAGGCCAAGAGGCTAAATTTGTGACAATTGATTGAAAACGTCATTTGCTATTCTAGAAAACAGCTATCCTTCGCCCAGAGCAGATCCCTTGATAGGCATACACGTTCAGTGTTCTATTAAACCAAAAGATTCGAGAGTGAAAGAGTTAAAACATTCATTTCTATTCAGGGCTTCTTCGTTTAACAACTCATTTATATATCATTTTAAAGAATGTATTAATATCAAAATTTATTAAAAAAAAATACAGAATAAGTAGTTTAAAATTGTTCTAAAGTCATTAACGAGAATAAAACCAAAAGGGACCGATCAAAATTCCTAAATTGGGCTTTGAAAAGAACCAAATTCCACAGATTTGTAGCTGGCAACCCTGGAAAGGATTATTAAATTTTATATGAACCTTTGTCCGCCTTTAGCTACTATATATTTTTTTCATCATTTCTATTTCGGCTCACAGAGCATAGCTGTAACCTTCAAGAATTCTAGACCCAAGGGCTTTGAAAGAAGCCAATTCCATAATTTGGCCTTTGCAACTCCTAAGAGAAGGTTGTTAAATTTAAATGAACCTTTGTCCCGCCTTTGGCTGCTATAAATACATTTTTTTCGTCATTTCTGTTTTTCCGGCGCTAAAACTGCTATATGACATACTAAAATTCCCTAAAGGCCAATTTCATAATTTGGCCTTAAAAACCAATAACCTTCCCTGGTTCACTGGGGGGCAGAGATACTGGCAAATATTTTTATTACAGATTTGGAATTCAAACTGCTGATATAAATTTAAAATGAATTATTTTCCTGTTCTAGAGTCTTTTCTCTTGTAGTGTAATAGGAAGATACAGAGTAGAAATTACCATTTATAAGTTTTCTCCTTAGTTCGTGGTTTTTACACATTTTACAGGCTTCTAAGTTTCCCATTCATTTCGTAATCATTGTCTGTGACATAGGAACTTCGACACGACACAAGCAAACTGGATTATACGATTTGTTTCCACACTGTTCTGAGGTGAGAATTCTCATCTTATCAGTAGTATAAGCTGTATGCTTGATATCACATCTGAATTCAGTTGAGAATTATTAATTGATAGAAGACAGTTATCTAGTGCTAAATTGCGTATAGAGAAAGAAATGTAGCAGATGTGCTCGTTTTCGTGTTTTTTATTCATGGCCATCATCACCATCATTACTTTGCTATGCTTTAACTATAGGTTGTGCTTCAGATTTAGTCAAGTACATCATAATGGGTTTCTCGGTTCTGATCTGATAGGTCGTTGGATTCGGTGTTGTGCTGGACAAGAAGTGGATCTAAGTTGGGACATTTCGCTGGCGGCCACAGTGATTATGGGAGCTTCGATTTGGTGACTTTCCATTTTTTTAGAACTTTATTTGATGAGCTGCATGTTTGTGTGTGGATTTGTCTGGGTGAAACTGCATCATGTGCCCGATCCTACAGCGGTGATTGCATAAGTAAAGAGGACAGATCCTGTTGCTTTGGGATGCCTGCAGTTTTATGGAGGAGTCCGGTCTGCTACTGCCTCTACAGATTGGTATTATGTAATCGTTCAAACTACAGCTGAGGTAATGGGGTGTCATAAGAGCACATTTGCAGAGCTTGGAAATTTAGTAAGTACACTATAATCGTAAGATTTATCATGTACATCGGCATTAGCTCATGAAACCTTATAGACGTTCGATGGGATCGATTTGGTACCCCCCAGTGCGTTGGGCTATCCGCTGTTACGTTGCGAAGGACCTTAACCAATCGAGGATCATAAAATAGATCATATAGTCATCAAGGTTTTATGTGAGATCGTGGCGTGCAGACATTCAGACATGAGAAGTAGACTGAGCGAGATCAGAGTGTGGACTACAAATAATGGTTGCAGCACGTTTGTCATCGCTCGGTTTTGCGGAATCACCTGTTTGACGTGGCGTCTGACTTGTTCATGAATAAAGATGTATGTTTTATTTACGCGTCGAGTCTGTAATTTGGATCATTAATTAGCAGACGCGACGAGTGGGTGACCCGGGCGTGATATGAAACGCTTGTCTTCTACGTCTGCCCTGAATTCCTGAGAACGAATTCTGTGTAATGATTTTGGATGGAGTGACTATCGTCGCAAAAGTATCTTGTAGTCAATAGCACTGCAGACTGATTTTTTTTCGATGGGGTGGGAATTATTGCTCTATCTGTATTTTAATCTTTTGAATACACCATTCTATCAAAGAATCAAGGAATCACACTTGAGCTGGCTACACCTTTCTGAAAATTTCGAAGATTCTTTAAGCAATAGATCGCCCGACCAATTATAGCTATAAAAGAACTGGTACTGGATGTGCTACGATCTACAGAACAAGAGTAGAAACTATTGCACATACGCTGGTGGTATCAGAATTCGTCTATAAAAGTTTCTGAGCATTCCAAAGTCTATCAATGTAATTATAGTTGCTGCTGTTTGATTTCAACATCACTACAACTCTCATAATAATCCTACTTAAATCCCTTTTTTTGTGGATATTATAGTATTTTTTGCCTGATTACATTAGATATATGTACATCTCATTTTGAAACAACATGAGGCTGTCTTTTGAAATCTTGTATAATTATAGCCCCATGATCAATCTACTCGGCTCTCTCCCGAAATCTTCTCTGCTCGGGGTCTATTCTGAGGTCCTCTCAGTTTGGTTGGGGCTTGGCACACATGTACTGAACCCAACTCAGCCGGTTACTCAAATAGACTCCTACAATACTGGGAGGATAAGTGGAGCAGGTTTTACATCGTTTTGTTTCATAGCCTGACTATATTTCCTGCTAATGCTAAGTCACGTACACATAAAGGGAAGCCCATCTTCCAGCAGATAAAGTCAAGTTTTCTATTAATAAACAGGCAGAAAACTCGTTCTCTGGATCCTCCGTCAGATTAGGAGTCTATTCTATACCCGGTTCTGAGAAGAGGCATGCTTTTTCGACGTTGCAACGCGGAAAAGTGACGTCTCCCACTAACTGTCTGGGTTCAGATGACCAGAATAGACCTTTATGTGCACCCATGTGATATGACGTTTTAGGTAAATCCTGTGTTTTGAAACATAGGGCACTCCGCCCCTAGGCTGATACCTTTTACCAGTAGGCCACAGGGAGGCTTTTATGTTAAGGGTAATCATAACAGATACGCAGACTTGGGTCCATTCTGGTACCTCCGTTTAGGAGTTGCGTGGGTTCCGTATCAGATTAACGCAGAACCAGCTAGGCAGGCTCAGAATAGACTTCTATAAGGTAGCTTACTGTGAAACCTAAAATGTGAGTTACGACTATCTTATGTTCCTTTGGTGACAGTATGGCTTTATAGAGCACTAAGATCAAGCTTGGCGCACCTTTGCCATCTCGTTTTTAACTATCTGCCTTATTTAATTATGCCAAGCTTTTCATTCTTTTTTATGGTGATATAGATTAGGCGTTAGTGCAAGATAGAATGAAAACCAATTTTAGTCAACGATTGAATTTAGAATGAGATTTCTTTGTGGTAGGTGAATAAAATGAAATAATTAATTCACTAGGGGCCAGTTGTTCTGTCTAAAGCGGATATTTCATGATTCAAAGGAAATGAGGTTCCTAAGTTAGCGCCTTTAAAATTGTGTAGAATGATACTCTGCCTAACGCTGATTGTGGTTACATTATTACTCTAAACATCATACTGATGTCTTATAAAAATTGATCATCAGACCTGGTACTATCTTTCGGAAGTCATTGAAACGTCCTCTTCTCGGGATGTTCTGAGCAGGCCAAATAAGCCAAACCTTCGACCAGAAAATAAGGCTAAAACAAAGGCTAAATTTACAAATTGAAGTTAGAAACGTCATTTATATTAAGAGAAAACAGCTATCCCAGCCAGCAGGAGCAGATCCACTTGATGGGCATACGTTCCAGTGTTCTATTATTAGAGCTAAGATTTAAATTGAAAGGGAATTTAAGACGTTCTTGTTCTCTGTTCAGGGCCTTCGTTTTAAACAAGCTCATTTATATATCATTTGGAGATGTGTGATGTCAAAGATTTATTAAAAGAAAAGATAGAGATGATAGTTAAAGATTGCGATACAAAGTCGTGCTTGAGAAATAGTAAAAGAAAGGGACAAGATAGAAGGGATTCCTAAGCCCAGGGCTTTGAAAGACCAATTCCACTGATTTGTGCCACGGCGGCCCTGGAAAGGTTGATGGAGATTTTATAAGACCTTTGTCCCTTTGGCTGCTATATGTTTTTTTTCATCGTTTCTAATTTTCCGGCGTAAGGCATGTGAGCAGCTAAGATTCCCTGGGCAGGGAGGCACAGAAGAGAGACCAAATTTCCATAAATTTGTGCTGGCAACTCCTATGGAGAAAGAGTTATTACAAATTTTAAAATGAACCTTTGTCGCCTTTAGCTGCTATATATTTTTTTTCGTCATTTCTGTTTCTAGGCATGAGCAGCTATATAGCGCTAAATTCCCTAAGGCCAAATTCCATAATTTGGCCTTAAAAACAATATCATAGCAGCCCTGGTTCTGGGGCAGAGATACTGGCGGCAAATATTTTATTACAGATTTGGAATTCAAACTGTGATATAAATTTAAAATCAGATTATTTTCCTGTTCTGAGTCTTTCTCTGTGATGTAATAGGAAGATACAGTAGAAGTACCCGTTTATAAGTTTCTCATTGGATTCGTGGTTTGTTTTGACTTTACCTAAGTTTCCATTCATTCGTAATCATTGTCATGATAAGAACACCGTCTACGACACAAGCTTCGGTTATACGTTGAAACTTTACCGTTCTAAAGGTGAGAATTTCATCTTTTCTAGTATGTAGACTGTAAATACGATATCAACATTACGTAATG
>BGPR01002400.1:28116-86016 GCA_013235015.1 Araneus ventricosus | reverse complement strand
TTCGAGAATAATCTATTTGTCGCCAAGGTCGCCAAATTTGTCGCCAAAATGGTCGCCAAGTTTGTCGCCAAGGTCATGCGTGCCACGAGAGTCGCTGAGGTCACTCCATGCTTCACCTTGTAAAACCCTCTTCCCAACCATAAGACCTGCACTGCTGGGAAACGACTTTCCATGACTGTAACAGTATTCACTTTCGTAAGCACATGCATATGTCAGAGCATTAAAACCAGAGCGCTGGTGTGGTGTGGAAGTTAGGAGAGGGAGTACAACTAGTCCATTGCAATGAGACCGAAAAACGACAATTAGGAGAAAATTTTATAAAGTTTTGAAACTTTGGTCAAATACTCTTCTGACATCAAGGAAACGGAAACCGTAAAGTTTCCATCCCTGAGGGGGGGGGGAACTTTGCCCCTCTCCCCCCCTCGAACTTGCAATACCATCAAAGCACAAAATAATCGTACCCAGCTTATAAAACAATAATTAAAATTGATTATTTTTTTAACTCCAATAAATTATTTTCATAAATATTCTGATTATATGTAGCCTCTTGCTGGCCATGTTTTATAATATCTTTGATACAGTTACAGAGCAACCAGTTGGTAGCACTGACAATCTTTACTTCGTTCTTGATGGAGGCTCTCTTATTCATCGTGTCGTATGGCCAAAGCAAGAGACTTTCGGTGATGTTTACACCACATATATGTCTTATATCAAGAGACATTACGTCGATGAAGTAACAGTTGCTTTTGACGGATATACCGAAAGCAGTGTTAACACAAAGGTTATTGAACGCCAAAGGCGAAGGATGAAGCGTATCTCAAGATAAATAATTTTTAATGAAAGCGCAGTTCTCCTTGACCCTCAGGGATAATTTCTAAGCAATCTTGCAAATAAGGAGTTTTTCATTTCGCAAACTCGCTAGCCACTCGGAGAACGTAGGCATATGCGGGTTTGTAGCAACAGATGATGCTGATGTACATATTGTGAAGACCACTATAGAGACATATGAGAAGATTAAGAAACAAGTTGTTGTAATTGGCCAAGATATTGATATTCCTGTTTTACTTACTGCTCTTACTCCAGTTTATATTGATATTCTCATGTTGAAAGAGGGTAAGATTAAAGTCAGAGATAGGTTCTATAGCTCTAAAGATCTGCAGAATTCTAATCTTGTGATCGAATGCACACACACAAAAAAATCCATTCTCTTCGTTCATGCGATTAGTGGTTGTGACACAACCTCAGAGTTCTATCGAAAGGGAAAACTACAAGCATTGCAATTGTTCAACCTCAGTAAATACCTGCAAGATATCCCTGAGATCTTTAATAACCCTAAATCAACTTACACTGAGATTGAAAGAGCAGGAGAGAGGTTCATCATCGCATTGTACAGAAACACGAAGAAAGAGGAAAGTAACTTGAATATGATGAGCAATTGCACTGCTTGTAGTTTTCCCTTTCTATAGAACCCTGAAGTTATGTCACAACCACTAATCGCATGAACGAAGAGAATGGATTTTTTTGTGTGTGCGCATTCGATCACAAGATTAGAATTCTGCAGATCTTTAGAGCTATAGAACCTATCTTTGACTTTACCCTCTTTCAACATGAGAATGTCTATATAGTCTGGAGTAAGAGCAGTAAGTAAAACAAGAATATCAACATCTTGTTGATCTATCAATTACATAAACTTGTTTCTTAATCTTTTCATATGTCTCTATACCGGTCTTCACAATATGTACATCAGCATCATCTGTTAGAAATTGTCTCTGAGGGTCAAGGGAAACTGTACTTTCATTAAAAATTATTTCTTTTGAGGTACGCTTCATCCTTCGCCTTTGGCGTTCAATAACCTTTGTGTTAACACTGCTTTCGATATATCCATCAAAAACAACTGTTACTTCATCGCCGTAATGCCTCTTGATATAAGACATATATGTGGTGTAAACATCACCGAAAGTCTCTTGCTTTGGCCATACTACACGATGAATAAGAGAGCCCCCATCAAGAACAAAGTAAAGGTTGTCAGTGTAACCAACTGGTCGCTCTGGAACTGTATCAAAGATATTATAAAACATGGCCAGCAAAGAGGCTACATATAATTAGAATATTTATGAAAATAATTTATTGCAGTTAAAAATTAAGCAATGTTAATTATTGTTTTATAAGCTGGGTTCGATCATTTTGTTATTTGATGGTATTGGAAGTTCGAGGGGGGGTTGGGGGAAAGTGCCCCCCTCAGGGATGGAAACTTTACGGTTTCTGTTTCCTTGATGTCAGAAGAGTATTTGACCAAAGTTTCAAAACTCCATGCCACACTAGCGCTCTGGTATTGGTGCTCTGACATATGCATGTGCTTACAAAAGTGTGTGAATACTTATACATCTAAACTTTATTTAGATAGAATATTTGATTGTATGCGTCGCCATGTCGTTTTTCGTGTTTTTATTCATGGCCATCATCACAATCATTAACGACTACGCTACAGACATAGGAATTGCTTCAGATTTAGCCAAGTACATCATAATAGGTTTCTCGGTGTCTGATCTGATAGGTCGGTTGGGATTCGGTGTTGTGCTGGGCAAGAAGTGGATTAAGTTGGGACATTTTGTTGGCTTGACCACAGTGATTATGGGAGCTTCGATTCTGGTCATTTCGTTTTTTTGCGAACTTTTATTATTTGATGAGCTGCATGTTCGTGTGTGGATTTGTGCTGGGTGGAAACTGCATCATGTACCCGATCCTTGTGATGCATTATGTAGACAAAAGGGACGAATCCGTTGCTTTGGGATGCCTGCAGTTTTATGGGGAGTCCTTGTCCTGCTACTGCCTTCTATGATTGGTATGTATCGTTCAGCTATGAGTATAACATGTGTCATAAAAAATGACAAACCTTTGACAAATCTTGAAACCTTTACAAACCTTCAATGTAATCACCAGGGTTATGTGAAACTTGTTCCTACCTGCGTTGAAGTCGTACAATTCCTAAAGCAGCACCAATTCTGTTAATGATTCGGATGGAGTGGTCTATCGTTTTAAAAGTCTCTTGTATAATCGATAGCAACCTATAACTATGGGGCTGGAATTGCTCTATCTGTATTTAACTCTTTTGAATACAATTTATTCTAAAGCACAAGGAACCACTTTACAGCATTCGCTACCAAAATGTTCAAACGATTCTTTAAGCAATAGATCGCTCCATCCGAACCATCAAAATAGCTGGTACTGGGAATTGTACAACTTCCAGGAACATAGGTAGAAACTAGTTGCACATAACGCTGGTGGGTACATCGCATTTTTATAAAAGTTTCAAGCTATTACCGATGTTCTATCAACTGTATTTATACGGTTGCTACTGTTTAATTTCCAACGCTCATAATAACCCTATTGTAACCCTCGTTTATTGTAGGTGTAGTTATTAGTATTTTATTTAATTATCTTTAGCTATGTTAACATCGCATTGCTGAAGCAACATGAGGGCTGTTTTGGAACGGACTTCGTAATTTTGAACCCCGATCAAATGATACTGGCGCTCTCCTCTCCAAACTTCCGCATTACGTCAGCGGGAGGATATGGACGAGTTTTCTCATTTGTTTACATGCCTGTACTACGTATTTCCGGTGTAATGCATCTTCAAAGCGGAAGTCCATCATACAAGCAGATAAAGTCAAGGTTTTTACTGCAAGTAAACAAACCAGGAAACTCGTCAATTTGACCCTCGACGTCAGATTTAGTGTTCAACAGGCCTACGTAAATGACAGATGTTTAGTTCGATCGTGTTTCGAACATAGGACACTCCGGCCCTGAGGCTGACACCTTACCAATAGGCCACCGAGGCCGTATTTTATTTCAAGATAAATCATTGCATGATACGCAAGAATTTATAGGGTAGCTTACTGTGACACCTTAAAATGAAACATAAAATGTGAGATTGTATAGCCTATCTTTATGTTTAACCCTTTGTGGACATACTTTTAGGAACACTCAGATCAGGTTGGCGCACTTTATGCGCCATCTCGTTTTTTCCAACTCTGCTCTTATTTAATTATGCGCAACTTTATTTTTTACTTTCTCGTATACGAAGTATACAAAGAGAAAGTATTGTAATCGTTAAAAAATCCGAACTCGAGATTTTGACGAATCTCCACGTTTTAGACCTCCCTGAGTCCGAAAAACATAATTTTGGAATTATGTCTGTCTGTGTGTGTGTCTGTGAACACGATAACTCGGAAACTATTAGAGATAAAGGGATGAAATTCGGTATGTAGTCTTTAAACATAATTTGTAGGTTTCTATCAAATTTTGGACAAAATCCATCTGCGGGAAGTCTGTCTGTCTGTATGTCCGCGGTCATGCGAACGCTATAACTCAAAAACTTGAATAGCTAGATGGATAAAATTTGGTACACAGTTTTATCGTCATGAATGTAGGTCCGTATAAAATTTTGGGCCAAATCCGTCAAAGGGTTGACTGTCTATCGGTCTGTATAAGAGCATCTCCAACGCGTCCGCTACCTCCACACGCATACGTATTGGGCGCAATCTTCTGTGCACGATATTTATTGACTCCTGCTTGGCGCTTTTTTTTCATCTGATTCTCCATGCGCATGCGTACTTGGTAGCAATCTGTGCACGCGGAAGGATTGTCCTTGAGCGAAGAAAGAGTAGAAATCGGTATTCATTTAATCGGAACGCATCTCTTCGAATTTGATTTTTTACCTAAACATTTTCTGATAGTCATTGGATCCTGGGTTACAATAGGTTCGAATTTTTTTATCCATGCGGGGGGAGGGGAAACAGCGCCTTTCTCGAGAAGTATACGAGAAAGTTTAGGATGGAACATTCCCGCTGGTTTTTGGTGTGATAAGATTGGAGGTTGAGTGCATGGATGATACAAACTTTTGTGTTCGAGTTTCAGTTTCGTGAACTGGATTGTCCTCCACGTCAGTCTCAGAATCAGTTTTTTGGTCGCTGCACTCAGTCACTTCTCCATCAAAATTTAATGCAGCAGATTCGTACTCAGCTGGTATTTTCCTGCTTAATTTTTCTAAAGCAACCAAATATTGCTCCGTAGGGATAATTTCCTGCTCTTCCGTGATGGCCAGATTGGGTTATGGAGAGGGTTTCAAGCGCGATCAGATCGACCAGATTGATTCGTTGTCAGTGGAAACTATCGTAGCAAGTAGGGGGAATATTAATACGAGTTCAGACGGGTGGCGAGCTGTCTACCTTCGATGGTTTTGATTCAGCTTATAGTAAATTCCCATTGGCGCACTCTTTACACCGTACCTTTCCGCAAAGGGTTAGGTGAATAACTTTAATTCAAATACCTCCGAGTTTATAAAAGATATGAGTAGGTTTTCATTTGATTGTTTTTCTGTTCTATGAGTTGGTTGAACTCTTGCTGTTTAAACTAAATATATACGAATATTTGGTAGCCACGGTAGAAGATTTCACTTTTAAATCAAAGCTGCTAACAAATATTTAATACAAACATAAAGGATTTTAAATGAAACTTCTATGAGTTGCTTAGGTTTGTTGCTACACTTTTGTCTTTTCTGCCTGATTCTGGCTTTTGGTATTAAAGATTATTAGATGTTGTTTCTTTGATGCCATTGCTGGGAGCCATCTAGATCTCTATGACTGCTTCAACACCTGTGAATATAATTTAAATTTGCAGTGAGTAATTGATAAAGCATTTATTGAGATGGCATCACAACAACGAACATACATTAATAAGAACGGAACAGAATAGTAAGAGTTAAGCTCACAGTTAATAACTGAAACAGTTACAAAAACAGTGAAAATCATATATTTAATATTCAGGCATCTATATTAACTTTATGGCCTATTTAGTCGACTTCCTATAGGGAAAAATATTCTTCATAAAATGATAGCAATGTCAGCTTATTTTAGATATAATTCGTTTCATGCAGCTACATCACATGTAAATCTCATAGAAAAATGTGAAGAATATGAGTGCGTTTTAAATAAAAGACAGGGGAATTATTGACATTTAGAAAAACTTTTTATTGCATTCTGAGAAACAGAAGAAAAAAAGTTAGGGAATTGTTTTTACGTTTTAAAACCTTTTAAATAGAATTTGACACCCTTTGACAACTTAATTGTGTGTTAAATTGGTACGAGTTTAATATTCTCTTTAGCATAGACAATCCATAGTAAAAAAACCCTAAAAAATTGGAGAATTTTGTATCCGTGACTGTGCGAAGGGATTGCATGTTCATTAATTTTTGTGAAATAGTTGAAATTACTTCTATCCCTCGGTTAATAGTCTTTTTCTTTTCTCTTTTTCAGGCTTCTTTCGAGATTCCATAGGCTCTTATAATGGTGTATTCTGGACAGTGGGCGGACTGCGTGTAGCCTCTGGACTAGCCTGGGTTCTGGAACCTTGCTTGTGGAGGATGCAACAACGCACTACGAAAAACTCAGCTCCACAACAGAATTGTTAAATGCGTCGGGTTTTTCTGGACCATATACGGACTGTGTGTAGTGTAGCCTTTGGACTAGAGTGAGTGCTGAATCTCGCTTGTGGAAGATGCAACAGCGCATTGCGGAAGACATAGCTCCGCAATAGAGTTATTGAATGCGGGGTGGACTTCTGGAACATAAGCGAACTGTGTGTAGCCTCTGAACTAACCTGGAATTTGGAGCTTTGCTTGTGGAGAATGCAGCAATGCATTGCGAAAAATTCAGCTCCACAGTAGAATTGTTAAATGCAGTACGGACTTCTGGAGCGTGAACGGACAGTGTGTAACGTCTGGACTAACTTTTGTTACAAAATTGTCTTGTGGATGTACGTGAATGCAATCCAATAAGCAGGATTAAAAAAATAAAGCTCTTTATTATGCAAATATTCCGAGAAAAGAAACGTAGCACAAGTATTAACCCTAGTAAAAATTCACAACAGAGACTACCAATAAATCTCAACACAACGCTCAAAGGTTTCTTGTTAGCTCACCAGCTTGCTTGCAGGTTAAATTCCAACTGACTCTTCTTGGCTTGAGAGCTTGCCTTTATACTTTTCAACAGGAAGTGACTTCATTACGTAGGAAGTGATGTAATCTCCAGAAATTTCATGAAACCAGTATAAATAGGTTAAAAGTTCGAGGACTTCCTAGAAAAATCCTTTTGACGCTAAAATGGTCGGCAAGGTTGCCAAATTTATCGCCAAGTCACAAAGTTTGTCGCCAAGATTAGAATCTCAGGGAAACAACTTTATAGCTTTGTAACATTGCTCCCCTCTTCAAAGACTGCACGTCCCGGCAGTCTCATTACATAGAACTACGATCAGTGGCTCTGTATGGAGCTAGCCGATTTATATGGATGACTTTTGACTTGGCGTTGGGCGACCTCTGTACTCTGTAGACAACATCGTTCAGTTTCTTGACAACAGTATACGGCCCTTCCCAGTTCTGTTGTAACTTGGGACTCAGGCCTCTCCGTCGCTTCGGGTTATACATCCAGACTAGATTTCCCTCCTTAAAATGGTGGTCTGTTGCTTTGGAGTCGTAACGAGTTTTCAGTCGTTCGCTGGCCAGTTTAATTCGCTCTCTGGCAAACGCATGTACGCTTTCCAAACGTGCCTCTGAATTAGTCGGCGAGGAAGGTGTATCTCTCGATCTTCCAAAGACAATGTCACAGGGGAATCTTAGCGTTCGATCAGAAACCAGCGGGAGTGGCCTCCCTTAAACTTTCTCGTATACTTCCCCAAAAAGGTGGTGTTTCCCCTCCCACCGCGTGGATAAATTAGAAGACCACATACCAAATTTCAATTATCTATTGTAAGTTACTAAAAGATTTGCACACATCTAAGCAGCCTTTTAGCTTGCCAGCAATATCTCCGATCTGATTGTTACAAATTTACTACCGATAGTTGTAGTTGAAAATATCATGCACATTGGCAGAGTGCTGAAGAAATTAAAAAAGCATGAAGAACAGAACTGATGAATCAATTGACACTAATTTTGGTTTGTTACTTTATAACTTTACTTTTAACAACTACTTTCGTTCTGTCAGAGTAAAAATAATGCAAAATCCACTCAGAAAAAAATGCATTACGAAATATACGAAATAAAACTAACCGCAAAATCAAATATGCAACTCTTATTGACAAAATGTTTCGGCGTGAAAGAAAAATTAAAAGAAAACACTCCATAATTAATTCACTTTTATTCGAGAAGAATTTGGCAGTGAGCCAAGACAACGTATTACGGGAACAGCAGTAAAACCACGTGCCTTTCTTTTGCTTCGTACAATGGCGAAGAAATCAAATATGCAAAGTCAAACAGTTGACGGACTTGGCCCAAAATTTTATACGGACCTACATTCATGACGATAAAACTGTGTACCAAATTTTATCCATCTAGCTATTCAAGGTTTTGAGTTATAGTGTTCACATGACTTCGGACATACAGACAGACAGACTTCCCGTTGACGGATTTTGTCCAAAATTTAACAGAAACCAACAAATTATGTTTAAACACTACATACCAAATTTCATCCCCGTAGCTCTAATAGTTTTCGAGTTATCGTGTTCACAGACATACAGATACACAGACAGACATGATTCCAAAATTGTGTTTTTCGGACTCAGGGAGGTCTAAAACGTGGAGATCCGCAAAATCTCGAGTTCGAATTTTTTGACGATTACAATACTTTCTCTTTGTATACTTCGTATACGAGAAAGTAAAAATCTCTGTTGGAGTCCGTCTAGTTACTGATTTTCCTTGTTCTGCTTTCGGTCCTTTTCAGGCTCCGCAAGTTTGGCTTTCCCTGCACCATTTTTCAACGTCGGCGCAAAGTCGGTCCTAGTAAAATCGCTCCCGAATTTTACGCAAAGTTTTCATGACTCCAAAATGTCTTCCACTTGTGTTGTCATGAGTCTCTCGTAGAACTTCTTGAATTCTGCTCTTCGGGAGAATTAGTTGTCGTCGATAAAAGCCTCCATCATGTCTCTCCTATTTGCGATATAGAACACCATCTTTAAGATATAAGGAGTTCCAAAGTTCCCAATATAGTTTGGTTGCAGGACTCTCACGAGCGATTTCTTGCCAAGATGGTCCATCTGCAGAATTTAATTTCATCTTCAGAATTGGTCTAATATCTGGATCTTCCAGCTGTGCTTTTTGGATATCAATTAAACCATCTATCCTCAGTTGTCACGGTTAAGGCTTCCACAGAAATATCTGTTTCCATTCTGAACTTCTTTTTAGCATTCGAGCAAGGTTCGCAGCCCTCAATACAGAGTCGTCGAGAGAGGACATCCTTTCCATCAGAGGTTCTTTTACGATGCTGTGTACTTAATGAAAACAAAGAAATTTTCTCCGATCCTGTCCGTATCTCGTTCTTCTGCAGGTCTGCCGTAATTTTAAATTTTTGAAGAAGATTCAAGCCCAGGATACAGGAATCGGTGATATCAGCTACGTAGATCCTATGCTGGAATTTTCTGGATCCACATTCGATTGATGCATCAAGTTTCCCTTGTACCTTTGCTTTTTCACCAGTGGCAGTCTTAAGGGTCATGTTTGGAGCCATGTAAATAAGTCGTTCCTTCAATTTACGGGCCAGGTCTTAAAAGAGTCGGGCTCTTAAAAGAGTTATATTTGTGCCTGTGTCCACCAAAAACAAACACGGGATATCACAAATCGATCCTTGAGGAGAGAGTCCATTCCCCCTCCGCTAAGTGCAGAAACTTTCAGTCCTTCTTCAGGGGCTTTATTCAGTGTAGGTATCTTTCCCTCCGCGAGATGACCGCAAGTCAATTTTCCTGAGTGGGCGTCATTCGCTTGGCATGCCCTCTGTACATGCCCCTTCTTAAAGCACTTCCAACAAGTCACGTTCGGATTTCTCGAGGAGCGTTCTATTCATCAGCAAGACTGTTTACTAATTTATCCAACTCTTTCAACAGAGATTCAAATTTATCATCTCTTTCTTTTCAAGTGTCATTCTCTTTCTCTATTGACCTTGCGTGTAAAGAAATCTTCAAACCCAGTTTTCGCAGACTCAAATCTCATGCTATATGCCAAGGCCGATTTGAAATCCGTAAAGTCCATCAGCCTCGTAGCTGCAATCAATGCTGCGTGTTTTTGTCTCTGATGGTGTCGACGAAGTACTGAGCTACTAGGCTTTCGCGTACATCTAGAGGACACTCAGCGAACGCCAGACTCATTAGTAGTTCCACATCGGTGGCCAATACCTGAAGGCTATCTTTCGGCTTCTGTCGTCTTGTCTTTAGTTCGGTTCTATAAAATTGCTTCAGGTGGCTGTCTCCAAATCTGGATTCCAAAGCTGTCTCGATGGTCGTTAAATCTGTCAACTCATCAGCTGGAATTCCTTGAAGAACCTCCACCGCTGATCCTCGGAGCGATGGCACAAGTTGACTGGCTTTCGCAAAATCCGTCCATCCATTTGTAGAGCTCATAACGTCAAACTGAGTCTTAAAAACTGTCCACGATGTTAGCCCGTCGAATGTCAAGGTTTTAACTGTCGGCCGGGAATACATGAATTCTGAATTTGCCGGAAAACTGTTTGGTGTAATTTCAAGATAACTAAATCTTCTCTCTAGGTCGTTCATCTTTTCTTGAACTTCGCTTTTCACTTCCTCGATCTTCATATGGACCTCTCCTTCAACCTCTTCAATCTTTCCTTTCACACCTTGGACTTCCTCTTCCATTCTTCCTATACATCCATCAACATGGTCCTCGATTCCTTCCACTTGACTCTCGACGTGAGTTCTCATCTCTTCTTTGCCTGCTCGGATTAGATCTTTCATTTCTTCTTGAACTTGCTCCATTCTCTCCTGTCCAGCTTCCATTTTCTTATCCAATACAGCTTTCATCTCTTCTTGTCCAGCTTTCATCTCTTCTTGTCCAGATTTCATCTCTTCTTGTCCAGATTTCATCTCTTCTTGAGCATTTTATCTCTTTCATCATGGCTGGTAACATCTCGAATTTTTCATCCATTGCTCTGGTCCAAGGCATACGCAGAAAAATCTAGATCCCGCTTCTGACAGCAAATGAACAAAATTGCTTTGTGGGTGTACGTGAATGCAATCCAATAAGCAGGATTAAAAAAATAAAGCTCTTTATTTTGCAGATATTCCAAGAGAAGAAACGTCGCACAAGTATTAAACAGCACTTTTAACAATTCACAACAGAGATTACCAATAAATCTCAACACAGCTCTCAAAAGTTTCCTATTATCTCACCAGCTTGCTCGCCGATCAAAATCCAACTCACTACTTGTCTTGAGAGTCTGCTTTTATACCTTTTCAACAGGAAGTGACGTCATTACGTAGGAAGTGACGTAATCTCCAGAAATTTCATGAAGCCAGTATAAATAGGTTAAAAGTTCGAGGACTTTCTAGAAAAAATCCTTTTGACACCAAAATGGTCGCCAAATTTATCGCCAAGTCACAAAGTTTGTCGTCAAGATTAGCATCTCAGGGAAACAACTTTATAGCTTTATAACACTTCGAAGCTGGAGCTTTGCTTGGGGAGGATGCAGCAACGCATTGTGAAAAGCTCAGTTCCGCAGCAGAATTGTTAAATGCATTCCTCTGTATAGTAAATCTATTTATATGTTCATAGTTCTGATGATATTTATAAACTCAATTGTAAATATATGCATTTCACGCATAAAGAATTGCAAAAGCATATTAGTGTCATTTCCCTTTTCAGTTTAACATTGTGTTTTTAATTGACGATAAATACAAATGGCGTAATTATCAGCAGTTTAAAAAAAATTTAAGGAAGTAATCATTCACAATTGCCTGAATATAGCTGATTTATTCTATAAATGTTTTATTGCAGAAAATTTTAGTCCCTTGTTTATTTTCATTATTTTTCGAGAAAAGTAATAATTGTTTTTAATACATTGAATTTGTTCTATTTGCGTTAGAAAGTTTAAATTATTAGCAATATAAATACGGAATACAATTAGTCATACATTTGTTATTGGAAGTCGAAATCCATTACCTTCAGTTCAGTTAATTACTTCAATTAAAATTTCGTTAAAGCATGATTATTTGGATCATTTTCGACAAAAGCAGCCCGCAAAAGACAAGTTTTGTTAGTAATGAGTTGTTTTATGATATAATATGTTTTGTGACAAATTTCAACCAATTACGAATTCGTGACTTCATAAAACTTTACTGGGTTCTTATTATTTTTTTTAATTCTTTCCAATTTCAAAATGAATTAATTTAAAAACTGTTAGAGAAAATCAGGAAAAATTATCAAATTTTAAATTTTATTGTTAAAACTTTCCCTTAAAGCATTTCGAATTCCTCAATTTGTTAATAAACCGAAAAGAATATGCTATTAGCTAATAGCAGTACCAGGAGATGGAGTAATTTATGCTTGGCTTCTTCAGAAATTTTAAGCATTAAAGGAACTGCAAGTATAACGCAGGTTTCCAGATGTTTCCAGGAGGGGAAAAAAAACCATAAGAAAGGCGCAGTTCGGGTTCGCGTCGTAGAGTTTTCGAGAAAACGTCGGGATAAAATCATAAAACAAATATCTCGTATTAATATGTAATTTAATTATCAATCTCTTTAATACAATATTTACACAGAGTAGTATAATGGTTATAGAATAGATCAATCACAAGCAATGGTTACAGAATAGATAAATCACAAGCTGCCACAGACCCTTTCTACATGCGATAAACTTGTGATTGATCTATTCTGTATTTCGTTCAATAAATACTAAATAAAAATTTTTAAATCCTCTTAAACTTACACGTTCTCATTTAATGGAATACTGAATAACTTCGATCCCGGAGTTTCGCACACTGAACATGTCCTCTTGCTGAATTTCATTTTCCGGTAACCAACATTTACGGCGTTCACATCCATGTCGCCGGTCCTGAAAAATACAGAAAGCAGTACACACAGAAAAGAAAACAAATATCATAAAAAATCTAAGCACAATAATAATTCTAAGCTAAATAAATCTAGGAAAAAATAATAAATAAGCTTGTCTCTATGGCATAGAACAATGAAGCCAGCCACGATCTGCAACGTCCAAAGGCAATATGGCGTTTAGTTTCTGTTATGGTTTCGGTTTGTAGTTCACGACTTCGCGAGTGGGGGCGTTGAAGAAATTGCGGAGTGAGACCTCTGATTCTTCTTCTCTGTGATTCATCCTTCTTTGCCAGCTACCAACTTCCCTTCTGTCTTTTTCTCTTTTTTATTCACTTTTTCGTCCTCCTCAAAAAAATCGCCAACCCCCAGTTTTCTTCTTTTGCCACCCACTTTTTGGCATTCAGCTTTGTCCAACATTATCCGATGTCATTGTTTGGCTTCTTCATAATCCGTAGCCATAGTAAACCAGCGCCAAAGTTCACAACCTTCTTTTTTAAATTGCAACCCTAATTCACTCACCGGATATGATCTGCCGATGGAATTTTTAATGAGTCATGTAAGTATTCAATTTCTCACCAGCCGACTTTACAAAATAAAATGGCGAACCATATGAATATTTCACTCAACATTAGATGACACATGCAGTTACTTGACTCCATCAGGGACGTTCATGTAGACATTAAACAGAAGCAAAGCTACTAAAAGAACACGGTTTAAGTGTCTATCACAATTTGAAGTTTAAAAATGCTTTTATAAGGGAACTATGAAAATCAAATTATGCGCATGAGATTCAATTGAATTTATATTCCCGACGAACAAGCTGGTCGAAGGGGGTGGCTAGTTTGTAATACTCCGAAATCTCTCTACAGTGCTCACCCATCGTTTACAAGGAAAATTGGCCGCTCTAAAAGATGGAAGTGGGAGTAAAAAATATTTAAATAAGACTTAATTCGTCATTACTGATAAATCTCATTTTAAAAATTATCCAAAGAAATAAGTACTTTATCCGAAAATTGCTCTTTATATTTCTTTCTTTTTGTTTTTAGAGAAAAACGATAGAATTTGTGTCTGCTTGGGTCTTTTAGCTCTTTCGGAGGTCACCTTTTCTATTTTTTTTTTCTTTTAAATTGTAAAAATATATCTATGATTGTTTCGTCGGTAGTTGTTGAGGAAAGGCAATAATATCGTCTATTTTTCCTAAAGTCGTTGAGCTGAAAGTTTAATTCACTGATGGCAGCGACCATATTAATAAATTTTTTGGCAGAGTTCGAATCAGTACCTGAAAGGCAAAAATGAACTCTTTAATGCCCAAACCCCCGGTAGAGTGCGAAATTCATTTTTCTCTTCACATTGGGAAATGAATGTTTAATTTCTATCTGATTTCCGGTGTAGTGTTTGAGTGTATGAATATTTTTTCTTTCTTTCCTCCATTTTTTCTTTATAAATATCCACGGTCGGAGAGACGAAAGGAAAGAATTTAATTGAAGTTGAACGCGCGACAAACCCGATTGTTCAGAGGGGTTTGAGTGATCGTTAATAGATTTTATTTTAAGATTATATCTATGGGCCGAAAAATTCCATGCCGAATAAAAACGGCAGTTGAGAGGAATGACCAAAATGTATGGCCGCACTCTTGTGCAATACAGATACTTTAGTTTTATCTAATAATTCCGACGAAAAATAATCGAAACTGTCGATAGTAAAAACAAAACATACAAATTTTCACCCGTCTTGTTGATCTCTTAGCCGACCGACTGAAAATAGTCGGCAAAATGTGACATCTGATTCACTTGTCGCCTTGTCGGTTATTCTAACAAATGTGGTGCGAACTACTAATCGAATGGACAACAATTTAAAAGGATGTCGATCATTCTGTTGACTTAACCGTTAACTAGTTCTCAATTTCGGACACAAATCGCTTATCTCGACCGTTTATTATATAATAACTTTTGGGATTAAAATTATTAGATTCCTTGATATCCTGCTCTCAATATCTCCCAAAATCGCCAAGACTTTTGCCGACGAAAGTCTTAATTTCTCGCCGACGGGAGGGCAAGAGGTCACCGACGGGGGGGGGGGAATTGCTCCCCTTGCCCTCCCCCGCTGGCGCCGCCTCTGAATATCTCAGATCTCACTGTCACAGATTTATTACGAAAGCTGCAGTAGAAAATTTCATGCGCATTGACAGAGTGCTTAAGAAATAATAATAAAAAACAAAATGAAAAACAGAGTTGATGAAACGAATTGAAACTAACTTTCGTTTTGTCCAAGTAAATAAAATGAAAAATTCGTTAACAGAAAAAAATGCATTAACAAATACAAAATAAAAAACAATGCCGAATTGGTGCAAATCTTTAAGTAAAGGGAGTTTTTCAGTATAAGAACGTTCAAGGAAAGGAAAAAATATTAAAAGCAAAATATATAAATAGTCAATTCGAAAATTAAGTACGAAAAAGAAAGAACCTTTTCAATGAAAACGAAAATAAAGATCTCCCAGAAGAGGAAAAATATTTTAATTCTAGTATAAATTCTATTTGATACCAAAGGAGTTCCTAGTCGATGAAACAACAAAAAATAAAAAAGAATTGAAACTGTTAAACTCAACTTAAAAAATCCCTCTCACACACATAACTTCTATTTAATATTAAATTATCATAGAATCAAATCAGCATCCCGCGTGTATAGACCGTCTGAATCTATTTGGCACGTAGCCAAATCAAACCACGTGACCGTCACCGTCATGCGGGATAATTATTATATAGACCAGAAGATTTGTGCCCGTTTAAGACGGCCCTTTTTCTTGCCAACATTATCTCAGATCTGATATTCACAGATTTAATAACGAAAGTTGAAGAAAATCACATGCATATTGGCAGAGTGCTTAAGAAATTAAAAAAAGAAAGATATACAGAACTGTTGAATCAATTGACACTAACTTTCGTTTTGTCCGAATAAAAATAATGCAAATCCACTAACAGAAATACAAAATAAAAAGAATTATAAATACAAATCTTTAAGTAAAAGGAACCTTTCAGTGTAAGAACGGTTAACGAAAAAATATAAAACATATAAATATTCATTTCCAAAATTAAGTACGAAAAACAAAGAAACCTTTTAACAAAAACTAAACTATTCTAGATAGTTCTGCGTGCATAAGTTAAATAAAAAGAAAGGAACCGAATCATAATTCAACAAAAAGATCTCCTAGAAATAGAAAAATAAATTAATTCTAGTATAACTGCTATTTAGTTCAGCATGGATGAATCAACATAAAATAAAAAAGAAAGGAAGCTGCAAGACTTCACTCAAAAACCAGTCAAATACGGAATAATGTCTGTTTATCCCCTGTGTATGCCATTTTGTAGACGTAGACACAGCGTCTGATTCTCTTTCGCACGTAGCCAAACCAAACCACGTTTTCGTCGCCGTCGGCTTTTATATAAGTAAGTAGCAGTACGCGCACGGCGTTGCCCGTGGAATCAGGATTTCAACAAAATGAAAAAAAAAAAAAAAACCAGCCACAATGACAGGAAAAAGTTCTGAGAGCAAAACAAAAGATACACATTATTGATTTTCCCGCTTATTTTTCTTCGTGATAATGGCAATTCAACTGTAGAAAAGCAATACAGAGTACGATAATCCGAAACAATATTAAAATATTGCAACGTGAAAATGATTATTATACAGCAAGCAAAATATAAAATCGAATCCGAAAATAATAATGGAAGTCATTCATTTGAAGGTTATAACGTCACCTGCTCTCTGCCCCGTCAGCCAATGAAATTGCCACCAACGTTCCGGAAAAGTGTCGCGAGAGGAAGCTCATTAGAGGAAAAATATCTTTCAACTGACCAGGAAAAAATTAGTTAAAAAACGGGAAAGATATTTTAACCGTTCTTGTTTTAAATCCGACAGAACCGTTGCAGTTATAAGCTAAAAAAAATTGAAAATAATAGTGTTATTAGAACATTTGAAGCAGCAAATTTAAAAACAAATATAAAATTTCGATGGCAAAACTGACTATTTTTAAGAATTTCCCAATTCAGCAAATTACGTTTGAAGCTCAAAACAAACTTCATTAGAACGAAAATTGTTTGTTCTATCCGATGGTGCACTGATTGATATCATTAGAAAAGATACTACAGCCATAAACGTGCCAAAAATGACCCAAAACAACACAAAACATTAAATAAAAACTTTACTATATTGAATTTTAAAATTCCGGCTTCGAGGTGCATTGAGTCACCTTACCTGTGTGCCAAATTTCAGGGCTGTGAGTGTGATAGATTCGTCTGGACATCGCACGCACGCTCACAAACATTGCCTTTTATAAGTATAGATAGAATTATCCAGCTAGAATTTTAAAGAAAGACCCAGAATTGCCTGGAAAATCAATAAATTGCCTCGAAATAATTTGAATTAAAATACCAGTCCTTGGATTAAACTACCATGAAATGGCCATGATGCGAAAAACGGATGAACAGATTCACAGCCCAACGCTCTACCAACTGAGCCACAGTGATTTACTATAAACGGTACAAAAGTTGTGCAGAGGATCATTATCTTTAAAAGAGAGGAAATATGTACAAGGGGTGACCAATAAGTAGGATGAATGATTAAATAAGTCTTACATAGAGTAGGTTTCACATGGAAACTGTTTACAATCCTTCAAAATAGACCCGTCGTATTGTGTGTACAAATCCTCGAAAAGTGCTTGGAAACTTTTATACTGCTACAGCTTTCAATTCCTGTGTCGCAGCATCTTCGCCTTTTCAGAGCCAGTTTAAGTTTAGGAAACAGGGAAAAGTCCGGTGGTGACAGGTCTGGGAAATACGGTAGGTGTGACAGTTCAGTAACCCCATGTTGAGCCTGAAACCGCTTTATAAAAGTAAAGACATGCGGCCGTTCATTATAATTTTCAATTGACTGAAAGTTTTAAAAATCACTCGCGTGTGCACGTTTCCACTCTTCAAATTCGTCTGTACCAAATTTAGTTGCACTATGTCCAAGGATCTGCCTTTCAGAACTCCAAAAGACAAATACACCGAGACATGCACACAAATTCGATGTTTTTATTAACTAGCTACCTTTAGCGACCATCTTCATCGCCGGAAATACTAATAGTGCTTAATTTCAGTTGAATCTCTCATGCAAAATTTGATATTCATGGCTCCTTGATAAAGTATTTTAAACTTCAAATTAAGATAGATATTTTTTAACCCTTTATAAGGCCATTTTTTTCTAGTAGTGGTAAAATAAGATAACTTTGGTATTGAGATTAATTTAAGAAAAATTCATTTAGCTTAATGGATGACATTATTTTTTGATAATTACTTTTATTAATTAAAAATAATTTATCAAGTAGAGACACTTCGTTATGGTTTGAGAGAAAAATTTTAACATCCGGGTTTTTGTTTTATCGAAACATTTGTCGAGAACTTACGCCAACCTTAAAAAATGCATTTAAAAATTGATGAATTTGGCGGGAAGGATATTCCCATGCTCTTGGAAAGGGTTAAGCCATGTTTGCCACGAGGCCATTTAGGGGATCGACCAGAAATGGATGAAGAAGAAAACGATTTGGAGCTCAGAATGTTTCACAGAATGTAGATGATATACAACTCGCTAAGCATGGTGAAATTTGTCCGTTTCCGTGAGAGGAAGAAAAAAAAAAGCACCTTCTCGCACGAAGTTTCAAGTCACTCTGTCTCTATCTTGCTTCTGATTGCGAAAAGTCCTTGCAGCGCCATCTACCGGCAGGAGGGTGAGACAAAAAAAAATGTGATTGTCACAGATTCCCCCTCTGGTTCCGAGTGAAAGAGACATAGTGTAACTGCATATCGAACTTTGTCAAAGTAACACTTTAATTACAATAGTGTGGTATGAAGTTCTAACTTAATTCAAAATTTAATGGAAAAAATAAAATAACATTTTGTATCTTGATAAATGGAAGGGTACCAATTGATTAAAATATAATATAGGATTATAATATTTCCTATCCTATACGGTAATGCTGTCTTCATAACTTTCTTTTTTGGTCATTTATTTCGTTTGCAGCATTTTGAACCTTATGTGTTATTTGGAGTGGAACACACTCAAACTGCAGTTTTCTGAGGTAATTTTCTGTTTTGTACGTTTTTCGAGTCGCTCATATGTGACTGAGCAAACTTGATATTTGCAGAATTTTCTGGTTCCAATTTGTCGTGCGGTGTTTTGAAATTCACCGTGTGGAGAGTTCTGGTAAATTTCAAAACTGCGCACTAGCGAATGGCACAATCTTATAATTTAGAAGTTTTGCTGTTCCTTGAAAATCTTTAAATTTATTAGACAGCATTTGTATGACGCGTGTAGGTTTCTTGGATCGTCTTGTCTCAAAATTCTAATCAAGCCAACTGGAGAATAGAAGTCAGTTTTGTTCATGGCTTTTTCATTGCTTATGTGAACGTTACCAACTTCTTGGTCGCATGCAGAGCCGGATTATCAAATAGTCAAAGTAGGCAACTGCTTAGAGACCCCACAATGATCATCGTGATGCTTTTTTTATATAATTTACAACGTAATTCTTAATAGCCATGCAAGCGAATTTACTGAAATTAGAATTAAGTATCGCTTACATTTATGAACATTTCTTGGGTGTTTTTCTTTTAATATTTTCAAATTCGCTTGCAGGTCAGTGTGGTCTAGTTTGGTTTGCAGTTGGCTGACTGTCTCAACGATTCTGGCAAACCATACATATAATTATTATTTTACATTATAAGTATGTAGAGGGACGAGACTCATGTTTATGTGGAATGCCGCTGTTTAAGAATCAATTCAATTTCAGGAACCATTTTTATTAGATGGCTAAGTTCCACGACACAGTACATTAAAAGGTGCAAGACAGAGAACAACATCAGGAGACAAGTACACAGTCAAGAAGAGAGAGCGGCATCATGGGAAAACCCCGGATGGCTCTAGTAGCGCCACCTACCATAAAAAGGAGAAGGCAGGAATTGTAACCGCTACAAGTATTATTATAGTATTATTGATTAATGATTATGTGTGCATGAAAAGCTGTTTTTTGCCATTTTTTAAAGTTACTTTTAAATTTAAATTTTACATTTTTTTCTATTTAGGAAATATTGAAATTAGTTGTTCTTAAGGTGACACGCAATTAAATATTTTTTTATTTCAATTTGTCTCACTACATGCTGCGTAAAAACTACTTGTATCGAGACTAATTAAAAACGAATAAAAAATATTTGCTTTTAAGAATTGGGAGTGAGTAAAATGGCCCAAAGCTTGCTTTGTCCATAGGCCTTTAAAGGGTTTGATCTGGTCGCAGGTCCATGATGTAAGGTGCATTGTAACTGAATAGACTTGTAATTATCCTTGAAAAAAAATGGAGGACTGAGTTTGAGATGTTTGAATTTCGATTTAGGGGAATACATGAATCCTATTATGTTATCAACTGAGTTACATCATTTTCCTCATCTAGTGCGGTCAGCATTTTGTGAAAAGTACTAACAATGTCATTACCAGCGTGGTCAGATAAATTTTCACTTAACAAGGCACAATATACTTGTTTAGTAGGTATGAAGTACGCAGGGAAGTTGTAGACACTTAATTTTCTCATTTGAAAAAAAGAAATAATATTAGCATTTGGAGTCAGTTACATTTTGCCAGTCAAACAAGAATGCAGGCGAAATTTTCTTTTTTCATCATTCCTAACATCTCGCATGTTCACTTTTGACGTTTGGTGCACATCATACTCATATTTAAAGTTCCTTCAGTGCTTGTGTGCGTTTTTTCACTTGGAATTTCTCGAAAAAGTCACATCTGTCGCTTTTTGGAGGTAAAATCAAAATCCTCCGTGACAAAAATTTCATAGATGTGATTTTATAACAGCAGATATTTTTCAGTACAACCTTGTTTAAATTACAATCCGTGAAAAAAAGTATCCGAATGCTGATATTTTTTGCAGTTTTATTGGGCGACACTCATTATCGCCCAATAAAACTGTAGTTGTCTACCGCCGTAGAAATGTGTTACTTGTAAGTGTATATAATATTTTTTCATGCAAGGGATCGTCTCCATATTTAGATTTACACAAACTCAATTTTTTCAAATAGCAACTCCTAATTTTGAGTACATATTCAGATTCTCCACATTAAATTAGCTCGAATACTACCTAATGTTAAATGATCATGTCCGTTTTTTCAATATATTTCAAAATACAATGAATCTTTAACAATAATTCTTTTTTTTATATTAAAATACTTGATAAACGAGACAAAAGTTATGCATTTTTAAAAAAATGAATGCATATTTTATAATTTTTATTAATTTTTTAAATTTATAAATTAAAAATTTTCGAATGCACACAAAAACATTTTGATGCCAGTCAATGAAGCATGATCTAAAACTTCATTGTTCAAAATTTCAACAATTTCCGTCAAGTAGTTCTTAAGATATGCAACAATAAAGCAAAAGCGTTCAGAACACTATGAGTTTAATAAAAAATTCAGAAAAAAGCCAAATAAAAAAAAGCTCCGAAATCAAACGGAAAACAAACCATGTTTTCCGATGTTTCTTTAGATAAAGAAAAGTTATTTTCTTTTTAAAACAAGTGTAAATTTGAATAAGGAACGAAAAGAAAAACCGATACATGTTACAGATTCTACTCCTCTTTTCAAGAAGACCTCCTTTACATTTCAAGAAGTATTACGTTTAAACCACTAAAATGAAAAAATGAAAGTCTTTTGTGATTGTAGAAATTTTTGTAAGATATTAAATTGATAAAAATGCAAAGAAGCAAAATTCTGTATAAAGTATGAATTTATATAGTATTAAATGTATGTATAAATAAAACATCATTCAATTAAATAATATAATATCTCCTTTGGTAGATAAAAACATTGTTATGAGACTTGGACAAAATGCCTTTAAAAAATGAAATAAAATCTTAAAATGTTTCTATATATTAATGATTTAAAATTAAAATACTGCTGGTACAAAGCGATTAAGTATAAAAAATGTCAAATAAAAAATTCTTAAAAATGATTTTAAATATTGTTTGGTGGAAAATCTTTTAGTATCGTTCAGCAACATTACAGTTTTTTTGTTTAGTTTATAAAATAATATTTCAGAAAATAAGCATCTGTCTTTCATTTCTCAGCTGCCAAATAAGTTTTTATGTTTAAGATTGCTTTTTTAAATATTAATCGTTGAAATTATTCAGAATTTTTGATTATTTTACAAATATGCCTGAAGAAGTAGATAATGTAATGAAAGGTCAAATAATCGATCTTTATCAATCTTTACAGACTTTTGATCTTTATTAATCTTTATCGATCTTTATCAATATTTAACAATTTACAGACAGATAAGTCGCCAGCTTGAAATCAATATATTCACGGTTTCGCTATAGATAAGAAAATATATGAAAGATTCAGATGTCATTAGGCATTGCCATAGATTTCATACCACGTCGTATACAGCAGGTCATTGATAGAAATGTTAGCTATGCTTCTTATTAAATTGTAAATAGTTAATGACTAATATATTTATGTATATAAAAGTTTGCATTGTTTACCTGTTATATTGTTATATAGAATATAATGTATAAAAATATTATGTAATTTTTTATTGCGTTTTAATTTAAAGTCATGGAACTCGAATCCTTATTTAGTAATATTTCATTGCCCCAAACGGTAAACTTTGAAAGCAAACTTTGCTCTATTAAAAGCTGGAATGAAAAGATTTAACAGAGTGACCCAAATATTATCTTTTGGTTTTTTTCCTGCAGTAAGGGGACTTTACTACGGGGAAGGATTTTATGCATTCTCTTAATAAAACTGGTCTTCTTTGGGTACTCTTCTACTATTTTTATTCTTTCCACGTGTACCCAGATAGCACGTAAGTTTGCAGCAAGTTTGATTTTGACTTGATATTCCCTTGTCATGGCAAAATTTAAGGCTTCAAACTTGAAACGAACTTGTAGCAAGTTCGCTGTGACAACTAGCGCCAAGCTCGCTTGCAACGCATTTGCTGCAAGTTCGATGTGACGAAATAGCGCCACCTCCCTTGCAAATCAAATTTGCTGCAAGTTTGCAAAACAAGCTTCCTGCAAAGACAGCACAAAGAGATAATTATCTTTGTCTCTGTTTAAAAAAAAACATCCGATTTTTAATAGCATCTCCTAGACCGTCCTTCTTTTTATTAATTCAATAAATCAATGATAATTTGTAAAAAAAACTAACTTTTTGATAAAAAAATTTTTGAAACATTTTCCACCTTTTTACTAAATATATCACTCGCACTTTAAAGAAAGCTATATTGCCTTTTTCTTAATGTTGAAATTTTAGCGTTTATAAACAAAATTAAGCCGAAAAAACAGTCATTGTTGAAAAATAAACTTATACATTTTGTCCCATTTTAAAGTAATTACTTTTGAACTCTAATTTCATAATTTATTCTACTAACAAAACGTAGTCATTAGTCAAAATCGCTCTCTCTTTGACTTCAAATCATATTCGCAACTCAGAAAATTAATGAAATCAAGAGAATAGTTTAAAATAAATCGTATACGAATCGAATGGAACGATGTATTAGAGAAATCTATCTTCTCCTCTCAGAGTTTAACTGGCCCAGTGGTTACCGCATCAGCTTCCGAACCGGTAGGTCGCGAGTTCTATACTGGTTTGTGTTCGTACTCTGTTTTTGCTATAGTTTGCAATGCAAGCTTGCTGCAAGTTCGTCCTATGGTGACTTCGAGGCTTGCGTTAACTTGCTGCAAGCTTGTTTCACACTTGTCGTGACAAATTTGCAGGAAGCTTGAAAACTTGAAGTGCAAGTCTGCTGCAAACTAAAATTGCTATCTGGGTAGGTGCATTAATTTTCCATATTTTTATTTGAATGTAGTGTACACTGGCTTTTGTGAAATAGATAATGTTTCTCAGTAGAAGACTCGCGTAACTGCATTTACTTTCCTTTCACAAAAAACGTTGTTGAAGGGAAACTTCCTTCTTGATTTTCACTGCCTGTCTCGTTGAATAAATCAGGCAAATTTTCTAGCTCTCACAACTCATTTTAAATGTTGCTATGATTTAGAATTTAACTTTATTCAATTATAAAAAAGTGCACAACACTTTTATAATGAACACAAATCCCGGTTAGCGCCCAAACAGACAACCACAGCCTGCCTGAATAACGACACAGCTTGTCAGTGGTCATAATATAATCAGATAGAACCTCGCCAAATTGAGAAGTATATTAATATCGGCCGCAGTGATAGAACCATGGCGCATTAGTAGTTCGCAAAATTTAGCACTAGAATTCAGATAGAGTCAGTTCGCCGTGTAGATCTTAGTATAAAAGTATAAACTCATAACCTCATTTTCAGTGAAAATGTCAGAAACTTTTCATATAACAAAGATATATCTTAAAATAAATATGTTAAAAACTGACGATTTATTCGCAGATCTGTAATCGGTTGTTTGTATTCGTCAGCTGTTTACTGAAGTAATCAAAAGTGAAAGCGATAAATTTTGAATTTCAATATAATTAAGAAGAGCAGACGATTAATACTTTTTCTAATACAATTGGAAAATCAGACGATAATTTCTCAATTTCTATCATTATGCATTACTCTCTACATGTAATTTAAAGAAGAATAATTTAGGGATTGGAAAAACCTACCGTTTTTTTGTTTTGGTTAACCGGTTTTTTTCGGTTATTTTTTGTACCGGTTATTTTTTTAAAATCTAATAACCGGGTAAAAAACTGACGCCAAAGTGATAGTCAAGCTTCCATAACTCGATCAGTTTTAGTCGCAGAACAGTGGAGATTTTGTTTAAAATTTTAGTGTGCCAAAAATATTTAACTAAATATGAAAAATAGAACCGAGGGACTATATAAAAATTAAGACATTGTTATTTTTAGCATTGTACTTATTGACTGAAACACATAAACTACAAATATTCACGTCTGTATTATCTAACTTCTTCATACTAAACCGGATTCGACAAATAACGCGAAACGTTTCTCAAATATTTATTTTCACATCACATTAATATGAATACAGATATAAAACGCATCTCGAATAAGAATACAGACGAAGAACTGTTGCTAGGACACATTTAACAGAATTCTGGAAGAACATTAAAAAAAATTAAAAGCAAATGATTAAATATTTATGTAAGGAAACTATATTCTGAACCCTGAACTGTCTCAAGCTATCCTTTCTCATTCTCGTTGCCTGTCATTGTGTTGCAATCATTAGTACGGAAATCTTATAGTAGTCAGTGTCTGTAGGTCAAACATTAATATCGTTCAAGTCCGTTTGCCAAATTTTGGGACTACATAATTTTTTATTAACTATTCTAATTATTTAATTTCATCTGAAATCTCAATGTTTCCACACTTAAATGTGCACATTATTTATAAAATGGCAATTATATAGAGAACTATATTTTTGTTCCTATTTGCAGCCATTCGTAGAACCGCTACAAGATGGCGTAGTCAAAATTCAGTTCAAAATTTGACTAACAGCTTTTTAATCACAATATTCTACTTTTTATTTTATTTTATACCATTAAAATATTAATATTATGTTCATATAATTAATATTTGTGATTTGGATATATTTAGTTCGCATATGAATGAAGTTTGCATTCTTCCGCCATTTGTTTGTTTACCTTTTAACCCTATGAGCCCAATCCCGGCTCAAACCGCCCGTTCGACCGAAGCCGGAATCATATGGTTTCGGGTGCCTAGGTGAATTTTTTTAGGAAAAATGTAGTTCCTTTCTTTGTTGACAATTGATCAGGCAACTACAGGTGTCGAACTCCTGGAATTTCTGTAAAGAACGCAACGATTTCATTCTGTTCCTATGAACGAAAATTCACTCCATGTTTTGAGGCAATGGAATTTTCACTCTAGCCGGGTTCAGAGAGTTAAACGTTTGATATTCTTGCTCGTTACACATTGATATTGTTTAGCAACGGATTCGGAAACCCTTCGCGCTTTTGCGCATGCGCCGGACTGAGTTATTTTCATCAAAATAGGAGGAAAGTGAAGAATAGAAGGATGATGTTTTCATTTTACTAAGCATTTAACAGAGAACTCCGGAAATGCGCTCATATGACTCATTGCCTGACACCCCTTTCCGGTGCCAAATCGTCCAAAAGTGGTAGTCTCGGAATCCGTTGCTGAACAATAACAGTTCGCGGAGTTTATTCTTTTTAAAATTACTTTTTAATTTATCATTATATGAATGCGCAGATTAAAGAAAAACCAGGATTATTCAGCTTGAGCATTTAATATAGACAAGACAATTTAGTATCATTATCAACTAAAAGTTTTGAAAAAATAAGGCAGTGCATGCAAGAATGGTTATTTCTTGACGGAAAAGAAAAAGAAATAGCTGATTACTTGAGTATTTCAAATGGTTTCTGAGATGATGGTAGCTTAGAAAAATACATTGACACTAACTATGCATATCACAGGAAATAATACATGCGATTTACAGACAAAAGATAAATTAAAAGAGCTGAGAAAAGAATGGAAGATATTAATCCGGTTGATGTCAATACAACCGTAATTCATCCAAAACTGTCAAAAGCAACATCATGCGATATTACAAGTATCTGCCCACCTATCTGCGTCATTTGCTCGAGAATGAAGCTCATTTTTGAAAAACATTCTTCAGAAAGAAAAACAGAAAAGCTTACCAGACTTTCACAGCAAGTAAGGCATTATTAGACAGTGCCATTAGGAAAGGAGATGAAAGACTACTCTGCAAAATACAGGGCATGTATCGCCAAAGAAGTGAACTATCATAAAAGTGTTATAAAACACATACAAAAGAAAAACCTGAATGTGCTCAACCGAAACCTCCACGTTCAGCATCTTATTCTGTGTTTTGTGACATAGTGGATCAGAAAATAGTAAAAAACTCTGAAATCTCTCAATGGAAAAACTATCTGAAATATTCCAGGAATTAGATTATGCAACTTTGCATAATCTAAATCTCACACAAACATTCAAAGTTTCTAATCGTCATCTAAAAAGATGGCTGCAAAGGTTTTTCAGCAAATTGTATTGTATTAAGAAATCAAAGTTCGATTTGCAAAATAATTTACTTGTTAAACTTTAAGAATTAATAGTTTAAAAAACCTAATCAAAATGAAGAATGATAATATTTGTATCCAAAACTTGTTACAATTTTTCAGTAATTGTTTTTCTACCTAGAGTGTAAAATTTATTTTTATATGCTTGTATTATGAAATTATAATTTATTTATTTTTGTTCTCATTTCTATAATAAAGTTTCTGTTTTTTATAATACAAACAATTGCAATAAATAAAGTTAGAAATGCAGTTTTCAGATGAACGAAATCTTGAACGATTTGAATTCGTCTGAATGCAGAATGTAAACAAATGGCGGATGGTTACAATACATTTTTAAATATGACGAAAATAAAATCCAAAAAAGAATATCAACGATGTTTAACATCGTATTAATACTTTTTATGGTATTAGGTGAAATAAAAAATAACTTAATGTGATTGAAAGATTGTTTTTAAAATCTTGACTGAAATCTGACTGCTCCATCTCGTAGCGATTCTTCGAATGGCTGCAAATAGGGAAGAAAAATAGTTCTCAATATAGTTGTTATTTTATAAATAATGTGCACATTTAAACGTGGGAACATCGTGATTTTCCATAAAATATGGCAATTAAAATGATTTACTAAAATTTTTTTGTAGTCGCGATAGATGGCAAAAGAAATCTCATTTAAAAGCATTTTTTATGATTCCATCCCATATTTTATAGCAAGTGCCGCGAAAGTGAAGATAGAGCGTTTTTTGTTAATCTTCGTAGTTTAATGAATAAAATCGAGAAAGCTTTTATAACATCATCTGTTCAGACGTTTGGGTTCAAAATTTCGCCGAGAGAGAACTTAAGTTCGAAAAAAACTACAAAACGAATTTAATGTATCTAGCTTATGGCCTTTCTGAAAAATCCCGTTTGCCTACTCAGCAACAGACAGACTGCTAATCTTTTGATGGAGATGGAGCAAAATTTGGCACATATTTACAAGTCTAGGGATAAAAACGTATACCAAATTTCATACATCCGGCTGTTATAGTTATCGTGTTCGAATGCATGCGGAAGGACAGACTGTTCTGAGACACATTCTTTCAAAATTTGATACAAATCTATGATTTTGGTGAATAACTGCATAATCACATGACAAGTTTCATCCCATAAATAAGTGAGCCACATAACGAGTTGCATCTCTCTAACTTGTTCCATTTTTAAGATGTAGTGATAGCAGGTAAACGGACTCCAAGAGTTCTGAAACATGAGGATTCACATTCACGTATATTTCTTATAAAAGTAAAGAAATGATTGTTCCAAATATAGTTTCATCATAACATATACAGTTCTTTTACCAAAATAACTTTAGGGGAATTTCTTCCCGGAAATTAAACTTTATTTGCATAAGTTAGAATCCCATTATTATAACTTTATTATAATAATTTTAAATATTAAACACTTACTGTTTTTAGAAGTAAAACATGTCGCTTAACAAGCAACAAAACTTATCTCAGTTTTCCAGGTTTTACATGAGGAAGAAAAAACTGAATTATTCCCAACCAATAGCAAATATGGTGGCTTTTTTTGTGAAATCTGGTATGAACCTGAGACTATATATCTGTTTCAACGGCAGTGCCAAAAAAAATTGGAAAATTTAGAATTTCTTGAGCTAGGTGGCGTTAGCTTATCAGACAGATAGGCGGAGTTGTAAGAAGTGTAAATAAGGTGAAATCAAATGAAAAGATTGACTCAATTTTACTTCAATAAAAACATTTTATTGAAAAGGAAGGATAGTTTTTGAAAAAAAAGTTGGTTGTAGGTGCTTCAAAAACTATTAGTGGTGATACATGAAAATTAAAGAGATGGTCAATAATATTTTGACAAAATCTTCTCGACCTTCAGTTGCAGAAGTTTCAAATTTACTTCAATAAAATTTTTATTGACGTTGGAAATAATACGCAGTTTACTTTCCTTCCTTCTCCTCATTTAATATTTAAACAATCGAAAGCAATTGTGATGATGTCATAGGTACGATGATTTTGTGATGCGATACGCCACATGTATCCCATGATTCCATTGATGTACTTTGTCACGGAGAACCGGGAAGAGGTTCTATATGTACTTCTAACTATGTACTTGTAAACGTCTTTAATTCAGGTTGCTGTGTTTACATATGAAAAAAAAGTAAAAGTTTTAAGTAAATGTCTATTTTGAAGTGACAGTTCTGTAGTATTTTGAAAGTACAAATGTCTTAGACGTATTAGAAAGACGTCAATGTCTTTTTAAATTTTCTGATAAACTAAAACTGTCCAATACTGGCCCTGAAAATATAAAAAAAATTCATAAAATAGAGAGTGCTTGATATGACATGAAATTTGCTTAACCCTTTGCGGACAGTTGAACTTTTCGGAACTTTTAAGATCAGGTTGGCGCCAGTTATGCGCCAACCTGATAGAGGGTTGGTGATCTATCCACCTTTGATAGTATTTGTTCAGTTTGTAGTGCACTCTATACGCAAAGGGTTAAAAGTACAGAACAATTAGACTAAAAATCGGCCAAACCTAAACATCCAGAAGCAAAAGTTCTCTCCAGTGCCAAATTATTTCATACTCTCCCCGCAGTAAGTAGTAAAAAGTCACACGGCCTCGAGCGCCGGGTTTCGGGGCGAGGGAGGTGAAAAGAGGATGAAATGGTCATTTTCCACAGTTTTTCGAAGATATCTCGAAAACTAATGAGTTTTCAAATTACAGTGATTTAACACATTGTGAGTGATTTTGATTAATTAGTGATTTAACACATTAAAGAGCGTAAAATTCTCTACTAATACATGCTTTTATTTTTCCCCAGCTTTAATAGTTTCCTAGATAATGAGTCTCATAGGTTGCCGCCATCTTGGATTTCCTCCCCTCCTTTTTTTAGTTTTTCCTGAATATTTCGAAAAATATTCAATATTCAAATTACATGTAAATTTACAAATTTAAGAGCATACCATTCCTTACAAATGTATGCTTTGAATTTTCTTCAAGCTTTAATAGTTTTTGAGATAATTGGTCTCAAAGTGGATGAATTTTTAAAAATCTTAGTTGATAGTCCAGTCAACGAAGGGTTTGAAAACAAATATTAAATCGTATAGTTTTGAAAATTGGTACACTTGTTCGTGAGGGGCTTCTGATGATGATACTAAAAGTCCCCGGACCTGGGGGTGAACTCGCACCGCCATCTTGAATTTTATCCCCCTTTTTAACAGTTTTTCCTGAATATCTCGAAAAACATTCAATTTTCAAATTACAATTGACTTAACAAATTAAAGGGCATGAAATTCTCTATAAATTAATACTTTTGTTTTTCTTCCAGCCTTAATTGTTTTCGAGATAATGGGTCACAAAATTTATCGCCATCTTGGATTTTATCCCCCCTTTTTTAGTTTCTCTTGAATATCTCGAAATATATTTAATTTTCAAATTACATGAAATCATAAAATTAAAGAGCATAAAATTACCTATAAATGAATGCTTTTATTTTTGTTTTAGCTTTAATAGCTTCTGAAATAATGGGTCTCAAAATGTGCCGCCAACTTGGATTTTATTCCCCTTTTTTAATTTTTCTTGAACATCTCAAAAACTATTTGATTTTCTAATTACATGTAATGCAATAAATTAATTATAGTTAAATTCCCTAAAAATGCATGCTTTTATATTTTTTCTAGCTTTAATAGTTTCTGAGATATAAGAAAAACTAAAAAGGGGGGGGATAAATTCCAAGATGGCGACAAATTTTGAGACCCATTATCTCAGAAACTATTAAAGTTAAAAGAAAAATAAAAGCATAAGTTTGGTAGGGAATTTTACGCTCTTTAATTTTCTGATTACATAAAATTCGAATAAATTTCGAGATATTTAAGAAAAATTAAAAAAGGGGGATGAAATCCAAGATGACGATAAACTTTGAGACCCATTATCTCGGAAACTATTAAAGTTGGTAGAAAAACAAAAGTGTGTATTTGTAGTGAATTTTACGCTCTTTAATTTTTTAAATCAATTGTAATTTGAAAATTGAATACTTTTTGAGATATTCAGGAAAAACTAAAAAAGGTGGAATGAAATCCAAGATGGCGGCGCGAGCGCCCCCCCCCCCCCCCAGGACTTGGGACTTTTAGCATGTTTATCAAAAGCCCCTCATGAACAAATGTGCCAATTTTCAAAATTATAAGATTTAATGTTTTGTCAAACCCTTCTCTGACTGGACTGTCAACTAAGATTTCTTACAAATTCTTCCACTTTAAGACCAATTATCTCAAAAACTATTAACGCCTGAAGAAAAGCATCAAAGCATCCATTTGTAGGGAATGGTACGCTATTTAATTTGTTAAATCACATGCAATTTGAATAGTTTTAGTATAATAAAAATAAATAGTTTTTAAGATATTCAAGAAAAACTAAAAAAGGGGGAGGAAATCCAAGATGGTGGCAACGACAACCTTTGAGATCCATATTCTTTGAAACTATTAAAGCTGGAAGAAAAATAAAAGTATGTATTTGTAGAGTATTATACGCTCTTTAATGTGTTGAATCCATTGTAATTTGAAAACTGAAGAGTTTTCAAGATATCTTCGAAAAGCTGTGAAAAATGACCATTTCACCCCCCCCCCTCCGAAACCCGACGCGCGAGGTCGTGTGTCTTTTTACCACTCACTACGGGGAGGGTATGGAACAATTTGGCGCTGGAGAAAACTTTTCTTTTTGGATGTTTGGGTTTTGACCCAATTGTACTAAATAAAAATAAGGCATAAGCAATAAATACATTTGCAATGCATAAGGATGCGGTAATTCTAAAATTACCTCACCCTAATGCATTGATAAAAAAGTAGGTAAAAATAATTAATATGTTTTTTGAAACTTTATACTTGAGCTGATTAGAATTCAGGTGTTAGTCTCAGAGGGTCTAATTTGTCTTTAACGCTGGTATTATTCACATCAGTGAAAAACCCATGTATTCCGTATGAATACATGGGTTCCCACTGTATCCCTGGCGTTCCCATGTATGAATAGTAACATATTCATCATGTCTGTATCAATGTTGATTTGTATTTGAAGGTGTTTTGTTAGTGGTAGACTGCTGGTACTAAAACCAAGGGATAAAGTTATGTTTTGAAAACGCGTGCAAAACAGTTCGATATTTTAAGCTAAAATATTGTAATCCTAACTTGAGAAATAATGAAAAGGCTAAATTGCGATTAGATGATGAAAAATTATAAAATATTTCCATAAAGTGGGCTAGACACTTATGTTTGTTCCATGGACAGACAAAAAGATCTTCCGTTTTAATATAAACATAAGTGATACATTTTACATAATTAATTTTTATTGATATAATTTCTTTTACACGACTTGGAAAAACAGAATTCGGTTAAATTTTTATTTTTATATTAATTACATCACTTTTATTCTAACCAGCTCACTTATTCAAAATATGAGAAAAATAATTCTGTAACGAAAAGAAAATTAAGCTACAATTTAATAATTTCTAAAAATTTAAAAATCTCTCTATAAATGAGCGATGAAAGTAACTCACCAAGGACTGAAAGTTTCCAAATCTTCTAACACTCACATCGTTATATTCATAACATTCCTCATCTGTGAAAACGAAGCACTTATCTACAAAATAAAGCTTTAGGTAATTTTTTAATAATAATAGTGATGAAATTGTCTTGCACGAATGCAATCCAATAAGCAGGATTTAAAAAAAATAAAGCTCTTTATTTTACAAATATTCCAAGCAAAGAAACGTAGCACAAGTATTAACACAGCACTAGTAAAAATTCACAACAGAGACTACCAATAAATCTCAACACAGCGCTCAAAGGTTTCTTGTAAACTCACCAGCTTGCTTGCTGATCCAACTCCAACTCACTACTTGGCTTGAGAGCTTGCTTTTATACTTTTTCAACAGGAAGTCACGTCATTACGTAGGAAGTGACGTAATCTCCAGAAATTTCATGAAGCCAGTATAAATAGGTTAAAAGTTCGAGGACTTTCTAGAAAAATCCTTTTGACGCTAAAATGGTCGGCAAGGTTGCCAAAAAAACCGATCGAGCGATAAACTGCTCCGACGAAAGAACTCCTAAGGCTGCAAAGCAACTAAAAAAAAAAAAAGTTTTTCTCAAAAATAAGTGACTAAGAACGCGAAGAAGAAGTCGACAAAATGAGAACAGCACAAAAACAAAGAAAAAAAAAGAAAGCTCCCAAGCCACAGTACGACCATCGAGACTCACCTCGTCTCAAATAAAAGACAAAATATATATATATATATATATATAAATTAAAATAAGATATGAAATAGTAGCCACTCTAGATAACAGAAAGGGTTCAAAATTCAAAACCCAGTTCCAGGCAAAATACAATAGATAAGAAAGATCAAAACAGATACTAGCCAAATAAAGATATGCAGAATATAAAAGACAACTATGCATTACCCATAAAATCGGGCAAAGATTTACACGAAGTCGATACCAATATAGGCGCCGATGTTCAGATACAAAAATAACACCTACTCTCAATTAATTCTATCAATAGTAATTAATAAATTGTTGCAATTCTTACATAAAATTAGACTAAATAGATAAGAGTGGCTACCAATAAAAAATTTTAATTAACAGTATTGGTCAAGCAGAAAAGGAGCATAGAAAATACCAACTGTTGGAATCGTCTGGAGTCAAACTGGGCTGCAGACTGCCAAAATTCCATTCATTTATACACCCGAGCTGGCTGCATGCGTATACCAATCAATAAATTTCTCAAAAATGAATACAACTGTATGGAATCAACCGAATACCATTGCACCCATATATTACAATAAATAAAGTGCTAAAGTCAACCAAGAAACAAATTGATACAAATACATAATTACAACAGAGAAAATTTACAAATTTAATCATAAAGTTCTAAAGAATTGATCAAATGTGCAAAGTAGTTCCCAGGCCCAGTACGATGTTGTCGCAAAAGTTGAAACCATTAAAGAGAATTTCCCTATTGATTGATTCGTTAATTAATGTAGTTAAATTGTTGCAGTACAATTTCCATACACCTAGGAACATATAGAAATACCTATATACAAATTATATTGCACTATATAGAATTTATTAGACTAAAAAATGGGCAGATAAATCTCCAGCAGTGATAATCGACTGGAGCCCAGCCGGGTTGCTGAGGTACTAGGTCTAAGATAGTAATGAGATACTATATATATATCTTCCGGAGCCAACCTGGGAACCAACTCAATCCAAAAGAACTCTATTCAACCCCTATGGGTTACGTTTATACAATGGAATAAAATCTTCAAAAATAAATACAGTTTGTCTAGGATAAGTAGAACATTCCTTTTCCTAAATATTAAAGAGCCTTATTGAAAGACATTAGTTTTATTTAAATAATTGTATAGAAGTTAACCTTTAGCAATTAAAGCTCAAGAAAAGTTTAAGGTACTCAGAGAGGGGCGGCTCGTGTGTAGGGACTGCGGCACTCGCTTTAATATTTAAATTTATCAACAATCTTACGCAATTTTGTATTAAACGTTTCACAATTTTTTTTCACTTTTTTTTTCACTGCTTTGATTTCAATAGATACAAAAGTTTTTAATCATTGCACAAATATGAAGCTTAATATTTTTGTTCTTCCGCTAAAAATAAAACAAGAATGGGTTTTGTTTTTAAGTAATTTTTAATGATGCTAATAGATATCTGAAGAAAAGATGTTATTCATTAAATATAAAACTACTTAAAGTTAATGAAAAAAGTAAAAAAATGTCAAATATGCAATACTGAGCAGTGAAGGATTAAAGATGCGCAGGAAGGTCAGTGTCCCCAAGATTGAATAACACAAGCCACCACTGGGAGAGATTATTTATGTAACATTAAACAGTCATTAAATAAGGGAGAGAAGACGGAAAAAACTTACAGTGCCCTTGCGCTGGAGATCCAAAATGGGCCTATAAAAAAAAATGATATACCAAAAACAAGACTAGAATATCACAACTATACTAATATTGTAATGACTAAAAAGTCACTTACAATGACACTGTGTAGCTTCAGCGTTTTGGTGCCGAATTCAATAATTCTTGTGATACTGATGTTCTTCTTTTCTTTTCTGTGTTTACCTCTGACTTCAACAAACCTTAAAAGATAAGTTTTAGAATTAGTAATGTCATATTTATTTATTTATTTTTGAACATAACATACTCCTCTTTATTTTATATAATATTTCTCAACTATTTCACTAAGGTTTGAATTCAAAATATTACCTGTTGACATGAAAAATAATGTATTTCGGAAGGCTTTCAATAGTGGAACGCTTTTCTTGAAATGTGATTTTTCTACAAGTTGCACAAAAGTATTCTTCTGCGATCGGTCCTGGAAATTGACTCTTGATGCACTCCTAGGAAGAAAAACAGATGCAATCATGTTGAAAATAAATAATTAAATAATTATTATAACGCATTTGTTAAAATTATTAGAAATTTTTCACAAGTATTAATGGTACTTACGTATTAACGCCACCGAAGCTACAGATTTGGCGGTTTTTAAGTGCCGCCAAATTAGGCTGTTTTTGTACTTACGTATTAACGCCAATTTGGCGGTTTTTAAGTGCCGCCAACGCCACCGCAGCTACAGATTTGGCGGTTTTTAAGTGCCGCCAATTCGGCGGTTTTTGTACTTACGTATTAACGCCAATGTGGCGGTTTTTAAGTAACGCCAATTTGGCGGTTTTTGTAAACAAGATTGCTCTTTATTGGCGCATTACCGCCAATCTGTAGCCTCGGTGGCGTTAATACGAAAGTACCGTATTAATTGATAGCAAAAAATATAATTTTTTTGAGTTTTTATATGAACTCAATATTACATTTGTACAATTATATAAACAGCGCTTAACTGGATTAATCCGTTTTGTATGCACATAAACACTTATTATATAGATAGTCACATAATAATCTATATTCCAAAATAGCCAACGATAATCAATATATATGAAGGATTATAAATAACCTTCTTAACCCTGAATAATGTTTTAAATAAAATAATATGCTACAAGCCTTTTGTAATGAAACTTGTTACGTATGCGTTTTAACAGAACGAGTTAATAATTCTCAAACTAAAGGTTACATTTTGAAAACTAATGCGCTAAATATTGGAAGAAATAGCTTATTCATATACCTTTATTTAGTACGCAAGAGATTATCTTCTATTATAATAAACGGAAATTTAATTCACCTGAAATTTGAAACTTTGATACTATTGTCCAGGTACTAGAGCATCCAGTCGCAAATTTTTCAAAATTAAATTTGGGGACGTTCAAATATTACGTCCGCCCCCCCCCGGGGGGGGGGAGGGGATATGCGATTTGCTTATTTTTGCTGACAAGTGAGGAAGGGGAGTATGAGTGATGCTTACGTAAGATATTAAAATCACTTTATTTCCGAAAATCTCTTGTAACTTGCACAAATAATTTAATTTAAAAAAATTAAATTTGAAAAAAAAGATAAATTTGGCAAAAGAAAATTGATTTTTGTAAGCTTAAACTTGAAATTGTAAGGAAATTAAACTTACATTTTTTTTTTTTCATTTTAAGCCGAGTTAGAGTTTTTACTTTCTCGTACACGAAGTATACAAAGAGAAAATTGTAATCGTCAAAAAATTCGAACTCGAGATTTTGACGAATCTCCATGTTTTAGACCTCCCTGAGTCCGAAAAACACAATTTTGGAATTATGTCTGTCTGTGTGTCTGTGAACATGATAACTCGAAAACTATTAGAGCTACAGGGATGAAATTTAGTATGTGGTCTTTAAACATAATTTTTAGGTTTCTGTCAAATTTTGGATAAAATCCGTCCACGGGAAGTCTGTCTGTCCGCGGTCATGTGAACACTATAACTGAAAAACTTGAATAGCTAGATGAATAAAATTTGGTACACAGTTTTATCATCATGAATGTAGGTCCGTATAAAATTTTGGGCCAAATCCGTCAAAGGGTTGACTGTCTGTCGGTCTGTATAATCGCGTACTTGTAAAAATTACATCTCCTAAACCCTTTGGCTTAGATAAATAAAAATTGGTATGACGTTTGCTAATATTAATTATAGGTCTGTGCCCAAATTTCGTTTGAATCGGTAACGAAAAAGGCGTTCAAATTGCATAATTAATTTTTCTAATCCGATTCTCCATACGCATGCGTACTGGTAGCAATCTCTGTGCACGCGGAAGGATTACATCACTTTCCCCCTGTTTTACTTGCGTACTGGAAGCAATCTCTGCGCATGCGCAAGCTAACGAACGAGGTCTTCTCCTGTTTTCTCCTCTGCACACGGAGCTTGTGCATTGGCTACAGTTTGATAGAAAATAAATATTGCTAACTTTTAATACATACGCATATCTTTCAATATGATTTTTCACCTAAATATATTACTATCACTATAATCTACAATGAAAAACCTTCTGATAGTCATTGAATTCTGGGTTACAGTAGGTTCGATTTTTTTATCCATGCGGGGGGAAGGGAAATGACAAATGTTTGAGAAGTATACGAGAAAGTTTAGGGGAGGTCACTCCCGCTGGTTTTATTTAAATTAAATCCTAAAATTTTTAAAATTAGATTATTATTGTTATACGTTTTGTAAAAAAAAAGAACGGGGAGGTGCAGTTTGCTTACGTAATTATAACAGGCGGGTTTGCGATTTGCTTATTTTTGCTGACAAGGGGGGAGGGGGTCAAAAAATACCAAAAAGTGCTTACGTAATATTTGAACGGCCCCTTTAATTCTTTATTTATAATTTTTTTATCGAAATGTAATGGCATATTGAGTTTCAGGGGCATTAAAGTTTTTTTTTTACCCGATTGAAACGAAAATTGGACAATTAGGGTTAAAAGACCACATACCAAATTTCATTTATCTAAGTCGTTGCGCTTAGGAATTATCGTGTTCACAAGCATGCGATTACAGAAACCAACAGACAGTTAACGCGTCGAGGGATTTCGTCCAAAATTTAATACGGACCTACATTCCTAATTTTTAAAACTGTGTACCAAATTTTATCTATCTAGCTGTTTAAGTTCTGAAATTATCGTGTTGATATGAACCCTAACATACAAATTTTCCTTGGACGGACTTTATCCAAAAATTGATTGAAATATACTAATTTTGTATTAAGTCCATATAAAAGATTCCTTCTTTCTTACTCTAACCGTTGTTGAGTTATTGTGTTCACAAACATAATTCCAAAATTGTGTTTTTCGGACTCGGGGAGGTCTAAAAACTGGAGATTCGTCAAAATCTCGTGTTGAAATTTACCATCAACGATTATAATTCTTTCTCTTTGTATACTTCGTTTACTAGAATGTAAAAACGATCAAACTTTTTTTCCTATCAATTTTACGAAAATGCGCTAGCTACGAAGTAAAATATTATTGAATTTTTTTTTTCTACAGACAATTTTTTGCAAACTTCGCAAAATCAAAGAATAAGGAGAAAAATTTAACACCTATTCGAAATTAATCAGGTGCCTTTTCACAATTTATAAATGTCTTGGACGTTATCGGTGTGATATTCAAAAACATTTTTGGGCCTTTTCATACCAAATATAAAGGAAATTTAACTAACATAAAACTGACACTTTACTGTTTTTCTTAAAAAATAAAATTATAGATCTAATTCAAATATATCATACAGCTTGGAAAATAAATAAGAGTCTCATTATTATCCACTAGCAGTACGCGCACGGCGATGCCCGTGGAATCAGGACTTCAACAAAATAAAAAAAAAATCGCCCACAATGACACGAAAAAGTTTTCAAAACAAAATCAAAACAAAAAATACACATTATAGATTTTCCGGCTTATTTTTTCCGCGATAATATGTAGAAAAACAGTACAGAGTACATTAATCCAAAACAATATAAAAAAATTCTTGCCCGTGGAACCCTGACTTCAACAAAATGAAAAAAAAATATTCTTAGAACATGACAAACAGCTCCGAAGGTTATGACGTCACCTGACCGTTCATCCAATCAAATTGAAAGCTGCGTTCCGAAAGATTGTCGCTGAAGAAATTTCGCTCGACAAAAATAACTTTCATCTGCCCAGGAATAATTTAATTTAAAAAAAACTGGAAAAGATATTTTAACCGTTCTTGTTTTAAATCAGAGAGAACCGTTCTAGTTATAAGCTGAAAAAAATTGAAAATAATAGTGTTATTAGAAAGTCGGATGCAACAAATTAAAAATCAAAACAAACATCTTGATGCCAAAACTGGGTATTTTTTAAAAATTTCTCAAAATTCAGTAAATTGCGTTAGAAATTCAAAACTAACTTCATTAGAACGGAAATCGCGTGCTCTTTCCGATGGTGTTTCTATTTTTGTCGTACAGTTATTTGAAACCATTCTATTGAGAAATTAGCGCGAAAAATCAAACAAAACAACACAAAACATTAAATAAAAAAAATTCTAGATTAAAATTTAAAATTTCGGCTTCGAGGTGCATTCAGTCACCATTACGACTACCTGTGTACCAAATTTCATGTCTGTAAGTGCGATAGACTCGTCTGAACATCGCAGACAAACACACACACACACACACACGCACACAAACATTGCCTTTTATAAGTATAGATTAAAGTTCAAAATGAAAATAAAAACCGGTATATAAATCAGAATTTTATTTAAAAAAATTATACTTTACAAATCACAGCACACACACAAGATATTGTGATAAAACACACTGTCTAGCATGTGACGGTGGAGTTTGGAAATAATTCAATGCCTGAGACTACTATTATTATTAGAAGTACTGTCTTCAAACTCGTTAATAACGTGTCGGGATGCATCATAGGTTTGTAACACATATTAGTGGATTCTTGTCTCATAGCATTTATTAAAATTCAGCTCGCAATTGGCATAAGAGCTACCAAAAGCAATGCAATTCAGGCATTAGATTTGATCACTTAATGAAGAATGCATATCAGCAAAACTATAACGCTCAAGGAACTCGTGCATAAATACAGTATCATTGAAGTAAGCATTGATATTTTCTTAGAAATGGTTTTGTGTTCTTACATTTTAAAAAAGAAATAAACATTTTCATTGACTATTGAAATAAACTTAAACTGCAGATGTTATCAGACTCTTAATAAGATAACTAAAAGTCTGTTAAGATCACTCAAACGTTAAATTTAGTTGATATTATTCTTTACGTTTCCATGTAAACCAAAATTTTCTCTAACAAAAATACAATATTTTAAAACATAAAAAATAAAATTTTCATCCCTTTTCTTTAACATTTGTTTCAATGTTTGCTCAAAAGTGAGCAAAAATAAATTGAATAATAATTATTTGAAAAAAAATATGTTTTTTTTTTTCGGAATTTATTTCATTTTGATGAATTTAAAAGAAATTCTAAGTAGTGTAATATAGAAAACTCATCTAGAAAAAAAACTGTTATAGTTTTAAAAATCACACCTAAACCTTAAAGTTAATTTTTTTCAATTCAATGTTATAAACGAAATAAACAACCCCCCCTTTTCTTACTACCCGGCTTCTCAAATTTTTCTATGCTTGAATGGAGTATTGAAAGAGATTGGACCTACAAAATCTATTTTACTTAACAATTCGATTAAAACATTGATGCATTGAAATAAAATCTTATATACATAAGTGTATTACAGGGAAAACACTTGAAACATAATACAATTTCAATCCAGTCTGACAAATATTAAACCGAACTTATACAGAATCCAAATTCGGACACAACTAGAAAAAAAAAAAATCCAAAACTGACCTTCTTTCTGAAAGAAGACCTCAATGAAGATAGCGTTAAAATGTCCCAAGCCAAAGGGGGTGTGGGGTCTTGGATCCTGTGGTATCTCTAATTTGCAGTAAGTACATTCTTATCAGCACTCATTGTGTCGTCCGCTACCCTACCCAGCTAATCAATCAAAATGTCAAACCAAGGAAGGGGGAAAAAATTCGGAATAATACGTTTATAGCACTTTAGAGACAGTTCACAAGAAACATAAATATCCAGGCTGACCGCTTTCGGCGTGTCTCTGACCACACGTTGAAATGCGTGTTTCCCGCTTATGAGGTAGTCCAATGTCGACGTAGAAATACGTGTGAAACGCTCAGAGGGTTAAGTCTAAATATAATAGATTAAATATTGTTCCAGATCAGCTTGTTCGAAATGGAACTTTATAACAATAATATTTAAAAAAATTGCATGAATTATTTAAAATTTTAACAACAACGAAAAAAAAGTACAAATTATTTACTTCAAGCTTGTCTTGTTCTTCCGTACTAATCTTTAAATATATAGTGTTGACGTAATCCAACTGACTCATTTCTTGAAGGCATTTCTTACACGAATATTCATTACTTATTTGTACAGTAAAGAGATCATCAATAAGCGAGATATTTTGCTAATGTGAAAGGAAAATTAGAAACAATGCAATAGAAAATATTTTACATAATTGCACATCAATGAAAACAATGAGAGTTTAAAATTTTCAGAACAAAAAAGTCTTATTTACCGCTGTTAATTCACTGCTAATTTTCTGGATTAGACTAATCAAACACTCATGGCTATCTTGCTCCTCATTGTTTTCCAAAATGCGCAGGTGCTTTGCCCCGGCTTTCTGCAAGAGAGATACTATAAAGAACTGATTTCAATAATAGATCAAAATAATTATGTATATGAGCTCAATATATGCATTAATTCTTTAAATAGATTATTCAACTTAATTAAGTGTAAACACTTAACCGGCTGGTGATTGGCCGAAGTACTCAAAGTCTTTTCTTTCCAATAGAAAAGACTAGAGCACCACAAAAAAAATAATACAAAAAACAGTAACAAAAAGTCAATAAACGCGAATCAACCAATTATGACAAAAGTTAAAAACCAAAGGCAGCCTACACAATTCTTAATTTGATTGCTAATTTACAGAAATTTACTAAATTTCACAGATTCGTAAACTATTTATTATCTTTTATCTATTCTCCATTAAGTGAAAGTCCACTGTAAATCAGCATTCAAAAATATTAATGGCACCTTAAATAATAATATACTCCAAAAAAAATAACCGACTTACTTTAAATAATTTGGTCTCAATCACTTTATCCTGTCCTAACCAAATGTCTTTCATGAGCGACGAAAAAGCCTTAACCAAAGACTGCTCTCTATTTTTTCATAGAATAAAAATGAAATAGCAATAAGAAATATAAAACACTATATATTTTTATCTTAATATAAATAAAAGTTATTGTGGATATGTGGTTATGCATGTATGTTCCACATATCCTTCAAAACCATTGGACTGATTTCAACTAAATTTTTCACACTTATTATTTAAAACAAGAGAAAGATTATGGTCAACTTTTCGATGTCCGAAAGTTGATTAAACAATCTATTAATTAGAAATTAACTTAAACCGTTTTTCCGCAATAACTTAGAAACTTTTTTCCACTTAAAATATTTTTTATACTATCTTAAAGTTCAAATTTTTACCTTCTTAATGATATCAATTAGGTAGATTCTTTATAGGAACGTTACCTATTGCAATGGTTCTCATGACACGACTTCCGGAAAATTTCTGCATATTGTGGCGGCCTCTCGAACCTTTGCATTTTCGTCTCTCACTTTGCCATAAGGCGGCAGGTAGAATTTTATTCTTCCATGCAAGATGCTAAAAAGGTGCAGCTCTGCGCGCGCACTATTCATCCAAGTATATATGGAAGTGCCTTTTCCATTTCCGACCAGACCAAGACCCAGACCGAGAGAGAGTGCAAGCAGCATAAGCCAACCCACATCGGTGATGTACGAGCCTCTGTGGTAGTACAGATGATGATAGCCATTTTGCCTGAGCAGAGTTTGAGCCTTGCGGCTGATTTCCTTCATCTGCAGTTGCACACGGCTTGTTGATCATCAGCTACTCGGATCTGATGTACCGATGGTTCTTTTTGGTTTGTTGGAAAGCTTCCGTCATTTGCAGTCTCTGCCACCCACTTTCATTCTTGCAGCTCTAAACCTTAAGAGAACAGAGGGGAAAATGTCTCTTTCCTTATTATTATTATTAGTTTTATATATACTACTAGCTGAAAACCCGGCGTTGCTCGGGATCCATATTTTTTGATATACAGGCCTCCTGTTTTTTTCCCTAAAAATATTGTCACCAACTTTCCCCGACATACGTAAATCGCAATAGCTTATAATATAGTAATAGCTTACTTTTCATTATTTAATTAAATAAAAATCTAATTCGAATTTTAAAATAATTTTTACGCCGTTAGCTCCCTCGTGCTAATCCATCACTGTGCCAAATTTGGTCGTCGTAAGTCCAATGGTGTGGACGTGCATTAAGAACCAAAAAACGAACAAACAAATACACACATACACACACATACTTTCCTCTTATATAGAGTATATAGATAACGCTTTTGTTATCTTAAAGCCATGCTGTCTTGTGAACACGATAACTAGATGAATTTTGATTAGATTTTAATTGGTGAGGGATAAGTTGTAAGGACGGTGAAAATGTCGGCCGAGTTCGTAGATGGGCTATCCAGCTCAAAGGGGGTGGAAATGGTTGGAGGTTAAAAACTTCATTTTCCCATAGTTTCCTTACGATTAAATATAGGAAGAAAATTTAAATTAGGCGAATTATTGCCTCATTCATGTGCAATATTTTTAATGTAAAAACTACTATTGTATAAAAATTATGATGCACATATTCCTCTTTACTGGTCTCAAACGTTTATAATTAAAATGAGAATATAAATTGAACCAGACGGATTTTAAAAACAGCCGAAAGCTAATTTTCTGTATAAATTATTAATTTTCTTTATATAGGTTCTTCAAATATGCTGATAAGTCCAGAAAAAAATTGAGAAAATTCCGTATTTTTAATGCAATATTTTTTTTAAATTTTTGATTTATTAATATTATAAGCAAAAGTGCATAAAGTCTTCTAATGAAGTAACAAGTACATCCTTTAATAACTAAAAATAATTTTATTAATTCCATTAAAATTTACAAAAATAAGAAAGTATAAAAATAATTTTCAGGTTGCAATTTTTTAATAGTGTATCGGATTAACGTACTCTGTACTGTTTTCGTACATTTGAAATGTTATTATCGCGAAGAAAAAAAATCCCTTTTCAGCAAGCTTGAAGGCAAAGGTAGATTCCTTTACGTTAATGTTACAAAAGTAATGAAATATTACACATTGATCAATACAGACATAGCCAATGAATTTGTTTCTACACATTGCAATATTTACGCTGTGATTCTGTTTCCATGACAAAATTTTTTACTATATCAAGGTTTTATCATTCCATTTTTCATTCCAAAAGGTTATGCTAGATTTATTGGTCAGTGAATTGGTCAATTTTTTTTGTATCCCAACACATACACTATATGCCCAAAAGTATCCGGACACTTGCAGATTTTCACATTTTTTAGAATTTCTCCGGAATGGTTTAACCGACTACCATTAAACTTCGGACATGTAAAGAATAGACAATAATTCACATTTTACATTGAAGATTCGGTCCTGAGGGCAATTAGGGAACCGTCTACAAACTGATGAAGACAAAAAGGTGTTTGGCCCATCCCGCTTCACAGAATGCTGATAACAAGATGAAACTTTCAGAAATAGTAATGTTTAATGTGCATAATATTTACAGGAATTTTCGTAAACTGAGCCTAAATATTTAGGAAAATATAAAGGTTTTCTTAAAAAATCTCAAAATTTTCCACCTGTTTTTTGCTTATAACATGCAGAGTTTTCTGTTATATTATACGAAACTTACAGAAACGATGACAATATGTTAGAGAAGCATTTTGTAAAAATGTAGAAAAGAATTGTTGAATATTAAAGGAATTATGAGCATTTTTAGTAAATAATGTTTTACTGCGCATGCGCGAAACATAGTGTAATTGTTCTTTCACAACTTTAAAGCCAGATATATAGGGCAACTTATATAAAAGTATTCAGTTCAATATCATTAGTATTCAGAAAGATATCGGCATTACAACGAGCAGAATTTTAGCTCCTGTCGAAGAGAAGCTAAAAGATGAGGGGTTGTACACAAATTGATATTTTTTAAACTTATATCTTTAAATAGTTATATTGAATTGTATAGTGGTGAGAATTTGTTGAATACCCATGAACACATCTAATATTCGTAACGAATAAAAAATATATATATGTGGAATTATTAAAATATTTTAATAAAAGAAATTAATTAGATAAAAAATCGTTTCGTTTTAAAATAAATATATTTAAAAATATCGTTTGGCCGTAAAATTGTGATATGTAATTTGTTAATAATCCTGTAAATAATATAATTAAAGTAATAAAATTTTTGTTATTTATAGTGCCTAATTAGCTGGAATTAAAGTTATGCACGCAATTGATAAGTCTCCATGGGTATTCAGCAAATTCTAACCACTATACAATTCAATATAACTATTTAAAGATATAAGTTTAAAAAATATCAATTTGTGTACAACCCCTCATCTTTTAGCTTCTCTTCGACAGGAGCTAAAATTCTGCTCGTTGTAATGCCGATATCTTTCTGAATACTAATGATATTGAACTGAATACTTTTATATAAGTTGCCCTATATGTCTGGCTTTAAAGTTGTGAAAGAAAAATTACGCTATGTTTCGCGCATGCGCAGTAAAACATTATTTACTAAAAATGCTCATAATTCCTTTAATATTCAACAATTCTTTTCTACATTTTTACAAAATGCTTCTCTAACATATTGTCATCGTTTCTGTAAGTTTCGTATAATATAACAGAAAACTCTGCATGTTATAAGCAAAAAACAGGTGGAAAAATTTGAGAATTTTTAAGAAAACCTTTATATCTTCCCAAATATTTGAGCTGAGTTTACGATAATTCCTGTAAACATTATGCACATTAAACAATACCATTTCTGAAAGTTTCCTCTTGTTATCAGTATTCTGTGAAGCGGGGTGGGCCAAACACCTTTTTGTCTTCATCAGTTTGTAGACGGTCCCCAAATTGCCCTCAGAACCGAATCTTCAATGTAAAATGTGAGTTATTGCCTATTCTTTACATGTCCGAAGTTTAATGGTAGTCGGTTAAACCATTCCGGAGAAATTCTGAAAAATGTGAAAATCTGCAAGTGTCCGGATACTTTTGGGCATATAGTGTAATAATTCAACACGTAGGAATCATAAAGAAATAAACATCCAAATTTCATTGATATTTCAATTGATAATTTTATCTTAATTACGATTGGGGAATAATACAATAGTGATTATAGTAGATTATAAGTGAGAAAAATATAAGGTATCGAGCTCACTTACTCAAATACATCTAGATCGAATTCATCTTTTAAGAAGAAAGCCTTTATTTCAGAAAGGTGGCTTAAAACTTGCAATGCACTATTAAGGAAGCATGATTTTTTTACATTTCTTAAGCCCTTGAGATGGAAGTTCTAGAAGAAAATATTTTATTCGTTAAATCTACGGAAAAGGAAGTGAATTTTCAAAAGAAGGATTTATAATAGTATTTTTATATGATATTTTTTATATAGTGTCATAAAACTCTAAACTTTATATAGTGTCATAGGTTTTGAGGCCCCCTGGATGCCCGAGGCGAACGCCCGTGCGAAAAACCACCATTGCATATACCAGTCCTCTACTACGACCTTTCTCAAACCGATTCCCTATCTGTTTATGTCACATGTTTTTCACGTACAGATAGACATCTGTTAAAAGCACTATATCGGGGCACATCGTTGTATACTGCTGATACTAATCCAATTGAGGAATCGACGCCGTCCTATTGAGGATACTAATCCTATTGGAAGTTTATTTACAACGGAGTATACACCCTTCGCCAGCTAATTGTGATTTTAGTTCTTTTTATAGATTAAAAAGTCAAACACTGACTTAAGAAATTGTCACAGGGACAAATGTCACTAATTTTTTCTTCCAAATCGAAAAGATTTAAGCACCAATGGTTGGTGCAAAGGTGTTTATACTGCAATCGTCCACCCGTAGAACATGAGCTTCTGAAACCTGAATTAAGTAAGTACATTTGACTAAATGCTTGCATTCTTTTCTGTGAATATGTTATAAAAATTGAAAGTTAAAATGGAGTATATGTATATATATTTTCTTGTAGTATTTGTAAATTTAGAAAATAGTTGACTTTGCAAATTTATTAGTGATGTTGCTGTATCGTTGATTATTGTATCTCCAATGATAAAAAGAAAAAATAAAGATTAGGCAACTTGCATATTATGGTGTAACCTACATATACTCCACTTTAACCAAATTGGAATATTTAATTGAGTAATTTGTAGCTAGAGGCATTATGTTATTGAGTTTTTTGTGGTGAAATAATTCATTTATTGTATGGTAATCTAAAGAATATGTTAGGGACCTTTAGGTGATAGCTTCATTTTCACCAGTGTGACAGTTTTTATCCTAAGCAGATGTAAGAACTGAATAGTAAAACTTAATTGACTAGATGTGCTCATATTATTTTTACACTACTAACTTTATCCAAATGAATTTCAAGTTATATCTTTATGAACAATTTATATTATATGTTCTCATGAAAATCATATGAACAAAATTTTAGAAAAATATTATTTCATATAATTTTTATGAGAAACAGTATAATGCCCCCTTCTTATATTTATATTAGAAGGGGGGTTTCTTATGGCAGGAGGTAGAGATGTTATTATTCGAAACACAGGTAGGCAGTCCTATGTCTTTTGTAAAATCTCCAACTAAAATGATATAGATACCTATTAAGTATTTTTACCTGCCATAAAGAGCTACATGGAGTGCGATAACAATGGTATCTTTCAGTTTATGTGCATGTAAAATTGAAGTTTAGTAGAGTTTTGAATTAATTTTCAAAAAAAAATGCTTCTTTAATGTAGATTCATTGCATTTTCTAACAACTCATTTAATGTGATGATATATTGATTTAAATTAAAGAGAATATTTACAAGTAATATATTAAATTTCTGTTATAGATATGTAAATATTTTGAGTCTTTTTAAAAATTTATCTCATAATGTGGTTTAGCTTAAAAGTTGTTAGTATTTTGTTAAAATAATTAAAATGATGCTGCATTAAAATGGAACCAACAAAATTCTTATAAATTATCTGAACTTTTATCAATTTAGTTTTCTAACTCATTTTTTTTAATTTAAAAAAGGCTACTGGAATTTGTTTATATAGATTATTAAATGTCTAAATTATTTTCTTATACATTTATATCTATAGGAGGGTGAATACAGTTCCGATCAGAAGAGACCTGGCTCAAGCATTTTATTTGGAAATGATTGGATCAAGATATTTATTTAGTAATTTCCATCAAACCACTTGCTTCAGGTGACAAACAATTTAATGTCATGTAAAGAACACAGACTATTAAATATATATGTTGTATTTATCTGTCTTGTCTTGTTTGTTCACACATATCTTGTATTTATTTTTATTAAGTGTGTATGCTATGAGTTTAGCCAACAGTAGTGATAAAAAAAATTCCAATTCATTGATTTCCAATTTTTTTCTTTTTATTAATTATTTGTGAGAATTTTTTTTAGGGGATAAAAAAAGGTGGGAAAAGTGATGTGTAAATTAATAAATTTACTACACAATGGCTTACCAAGGAATTTTTAAAGCGTTTGTGTGTCTCGAAGGGGTATTTTTTTAAAGTGTGTATATATGTATTTATTTGGTAATACTATTATTTTATTTAACAGCATCACAAACTTTAACTACTTACTTTCATTTTTTAGAGTCAAAACTTAAAATAGCAAAATTTCCTTTGAATAAATTGTAATACTAATTTTAAATAACTTTTATTTGTATTTTAATTAAGTGTGGTTGGGTTTGTATTTAGGATAATACATAGAAACTATAGTCAGAAAATAATTATTAATTTATACACAAATTCAAGCAATTGTTTGTGTTTTAGAAATAGCACAGAATTCACACAATATTTAGTATTAACAAAATTCTGAATGTAATGCATCTCTAATTATAATAATAAAGAATTTATTTCCAATTACTATAGTTTTATCTATTGTAATTTTTTTCATGCTAATCTACTTCTCCTTGGAATTTACTGTGCAACAATGTAACTAAAAATTCATGATATTTAGTAAACTATATTATAGAATTTATGTTGGAAAAAATATTCTTTGTTTCCCGGCAATATTTAATGTATTATTTTTAAAAATACAGTTAAATCAGTTTTATCATTTACATATATTTAAACTTTTTTCTAGCATTAGTTTTATTGTGTGATTGTAATATAAACAAATTAGTAAGTATTTAAGTTGAATTATCCTCCTGTTTTTTTAAATTTTTTTAATGAACAGGGAAACTACATTGAAAATAGATTCCCTCATTAATTTTTGTGTGTGACGTTTAAACATTTATTAACTATCAATTTCAATCAAAGGAGTCTTTCACGACTTATTATTAATTGTAATACATAATTTTTGGTATTGCTTATTAATTCTCATGAACACCAATTAAAAAGAAAATTTTAAGTAGTTGTCAAAAAATGTGCTCGTAAAGCATCAAAATATGTACATTAATATTTTACCATGCGGGATTAAAGTGATTGAAAAAGCAGAATGGAGTAATTTTTTTGTAGGAAAGATTGGTGCTTTAAACTGCTAAATTTAATTGCCTTTACCTTTGTGGTTCCACGTGAGCTATAATCCAACATGAAAATGGTTTTTAAAAAAATGACCGGTCAAGAGATGATTTTAGAGATCACAACAAATTAAAATATCCCCTAGTGTTGCGAAATGACCTAAATTTACATTTTGGTTTAAATCTTGGGATTGGATAATATTCAATGATTCCTAAATTTGTCTTTGCATTTAAACTAAAATATCATATTGGAATCAAAATAAAAGGTTGTATATAAATATGTATGGAAATTAAAAAGTTTGTTTTAATAAAAGTTTTTCGTGTATGCATATATAAAAATAAATAAATCATGAGATTTTTGGACATCTCATTTTCTTTATATAAAATTAAATCTATTATATGCACTGGAAGTAAAATGAACAAAAACATGTGTCATATTATTATATTCTATGCCTCTTAGACTGCAAAAGGCACAGAATATACTTTCATATAAGAGGCACTTGAATCTGAATTAAAAGACACAATGTGCCTCTTAATTTCAAAGGCACCATGTACCTCTGAACGTTCAGAGGCACCATGCGCCTCTTAGTTTTCAGAGGCACAAAAAAGTTCAAAATGTGACTCTTATATCAGAGGTACAGTTTTAAGAGTGTATAGGATCACAGTTTCAAATTTTGTTAGAAATTGAAGAAACCGAGTGGGTGAACCACCTATTAAGCTTATTACCAGTAAAATTAGCGGAGCAGATAATTAAGTTACCCGGAGATAAAATAACCGACTATGATTTTGTTAAGGTTAAACTGTTAGAGCGGTTTAAATTGAAAGCGGAAACACTCCGTACTAAATTCATGAATTTCCAACGACCACAAGGGACGTTGTGGAAAGATTTAATATTTCATCTAAGGACTTATTTAGACGCTTGGTTACGAACTCTGGAAGTTAAAGACTTCGAGGGACTTAAGGATCTGATGATAACGGATCAATTGAAAAAACGCGCTTCCCCAGAGATGAGAGAAAAATTCTTAGTTGCGTGGAGCAAATTTTGCGATCCCGAGCAGTAATGAAATGGTACGATAAGGAAGTCAGGTGATAAATTTCCTTGATGTTTTCTGATGGAAACAAATGGATTTGATAGATGTTAAGCTGTTTTCGGGTTTTAAACCTTTTCAGTTGATTGACTTTCTCAACTCTCATTTTGATCGGTTTTACTATTTTCTCGGGCATGACAAAATACTCTTTGTTATTTTTATCTAAGTATTCTACTAGATTCCTTACATCTTTGGGAGAGTCACAGAATAATTTTATGAACTCACCAGCTTCTTTAGCATTACATTTAATTCCTTCGGTTTCGTTAATTTCCTTTAGTAGCATTCTGTAATTATCGGGGTTTTTTTAACGTTACCGGAGGGATTTTATGGATTTTAGTTAGAGTTGTTGCGTCCTGACTATTGCCCGTTTCTGGTAGGTTCGCTAACGCGTTATATTTATTTTGCATTGGTAGACTGTTGCTCCTATTTAATTTTTTACTAGGGATGGTTTCTTTTGAGGGAACTCTTCCTCTTTTACGTCCCTGGGTTTGGTACCCGTCATTTCCTGCGCTTATTAAGTTACTATCCGCGGGGACAATATTCATGATATTAGCATCGGCTCTGCATTCGGGCGCTTCGCCCTTAGTCAAATCAATTGCATTACAACTGTTTAGAATTACTGAATTAACCGTTTCACCAATACCGTTAGTGCTTATTCGAAATATTATCACCAGACATCATGGCTGTGACTTCTGCAGAGACTGTAGACACTCGTTTATTTTTCATTGCGAGAGCCGAAAAATATCACAACACTCTCACACAGAACTCTAAATTAACACATGACCAGTCGGGAGTGAGCATGCGCAACAACTAGTTTAACTGTTGATTCACGCTACCCGTGGTCTCACGACGTCACAGCAAAAAATATTTTTTTATATATAAATGTCATTGTTTTTATCCATAAAATTTAATAAATTAATTTTAAATTCATAGAATACTATGCTGACGAGTAGAAATAAAATGAAGTGAAGTCACGGATATAAAAAAGAAAACTACTAATATAAATAACAGACAATAGTTAAAATACAAATATTAATAAACGGCAAAAAAATTTAGTCGTCTTACCATGGTGGCATACTTGTCTTTATTTTCTTCTTCTTCTACTCTAATGACATTATCGGATTCTAGATTGGAGTTGATGTCAAAGATGGACTTCTGTGAAACAAACAGATGAGCCAATATCAATTTAAAAGTATAGCAACATTCACGCCAAATTAGGCGTGATTGCGTAACTAATAAATTTACAGACAAACAGGCAAAATGCCGAACGATCGAGTTAAAACCGTATCACGCTTTGTTTGGTATATGAAGACCGAATGATATTTTCAGAATTTTTAAGGTGCGCACAGTGCCCAAAAATTAACCAAAATTTCATTTTATTGACCCTGTCTTCCCTGTTTCTTAGGGACCTAGATTGCACCTGTTTTCTTAGGGACGATGAAAGATAAAATAAGATACTTACGAGTTCTTGAATTTTTTCATTAATTATATCCATATCATCGATGAACTTTGTAATAGCCTGTGAACAGCATTTTTCAATCTCTTCTATCTTGCGGACTATTTTCTGAAAAGAAGAAGCAGGAAGAAATAAATGAAAGTGTCTATGTTAGATTGCAAAAATTGCATCTATCAGTATTTTATCAGTATTTTTAATTATTATTTTAATTTAATTTCTTCGCCACCAGAGTGTCCTTCGAATTTTGTGGCATCTCTGGCAACTTTCGAAATTTAAACGGCAATTTTTAATAGTTTTATTAAATATCTAAATTTTTCTTCCTTGCATTAAATACTCTGCTAAGTGGTGGCATTGACACCTTTTCTCATCAGTGATCCTGATTAATAAGTGCGTATCTCCTCTTTCAAAGCCTGCAGTTAGTGTTTTACCATCTGCATCTTCTCTCACACATCGAAATATTTTGTACTGCAAATTGATGCAAGTTCTTCAAGTCCCTGTTTTACGCTACAAGTTCTACTGTTCCATCTTCAGCATTTCCGGTTTTTTTTGAATGAGTGGTGCCACGTCTAAAGTTGGTAATGCAAAAATGAAAGTGTGCAAGAAAAGGCTTCAAGTAAAATTCTAGGCTAGGAAAGCTTGGTTTTCAAGGCAATATTTGAATATTAGTGAGTATAAATTCATTTAAAAAAGTGTGTTTAATAATTCAAGACATTTTATTATGTGGCACAGAATAGTCATCAATATGTTTCTTGAATTTAGGTTGTTTTTACTTCGTATCCTAAGTTGCTATTTTCTAAGCCTGTAGTGCTTATGTATCAATGTGTAGCTACAATTTTTATTTTGGTTAATATATGTTCAGTCGTGTGCATCATTATTATATATGTCTAATTTGTGGCAGTAATAAATTCAATATAAAAAATTGTTAAATAAAAATATTTAAATTTAAAAACTTTGTTTTTCTTTAATATTTAAATTATTTTGTTTAACGCAATGTAAAAAAATGTTTTCAGCTATGCCTGCAGCTTCGGCCAATAGACAGTAAAGGTAGGTGCATTCTTAGATACATCAAAATTGTATATATATATATATATATATATAGATCTAATTTGAACCTTTGGCACCTATAAATAATTAACGTTCTCAGAACCAACAGTCTATTATACAATTTGGATAAAAACTACAATTAACCGATGTAACATACCTGGAATATAATGACGATAAATGGAATGGATGGGATGGAATATAATGAACTCTCAAATGGTTTCAACCGAAATACTATGACAATAATGTATTTTCGAAAGCAAATAAATTAGTAAAAATTACCTTTTTACAAAAATTAGTTCAATAATTTATGACCATCCTGTATTTTGATTCTACTAATCACCAGTTATCTTGGCGCAACAATAAGGATCCAATAGAAATAACCAAAAGATCCTTTGTGATAAATTCTAATAATTTATAAGAAATATGGAAAGACCAATTCTTTTGTGCGCTATAGAAATACAAAATACCCCATAAATTTTCTTCAAATTTTGCTAAAGCTAAAGGAAGGTTTTAGTAAAGGTTTCGTCACAATTAATTAAATAGTTGATTTTTCATTCATTAAAAACTATCCTTCGTCTAAGCATACGGAATTCAAGCCCCTTTGTAGCGGAATCGAATCAAAAGATTTGGACCTTGACACTGACCACCATGCTGCTGATGTTCGTCGTGCCTACCTTGGCATTATTGTAAACCAGCTTGTGGCAACTTAAAGACTCGACCGCCAGCGGAGTATATAAGGACGTTCAACTGAGAACTCTCTCTCTTTTGTCTTTTCCTTCCAGGTTGTCTACACCAGTGGCGGATTTTGACGATATGAGGCCATAGGCGCAGAATTATTTTGAGGCCCCCCTCCAATGAAAACTTTATTGATGATAAAAATGTAATGTAAAATAACTTATTTATGCTTTTAATTTTTGGTCTTCGTTATCCAATTTGAATTATATATAAATAAAAGAGGCAAAACATAATAGAAAAACAATAAAATAAATAACAAAAATTCATATCAAATTCGAAAGGATATGAAAAAAACGAATTGAAAATAAATCCGAGTAAAGACAAGAATGCGAATAGTAACAGATGGAAAAATATATAAATATATCACATACACAATGAATGCGCTAAAAGCTGCAAGTTCAAAAGCGCTGTGGTAGATAGAGTATAAATCGAAAAATGAAAGAGTATAAAATGTGAAATGAAAAAAAACGCAGGGGATGGAATTATTAATTTCATCCCCTGAAGAAACGTTATTGTGCTTTTATTGCGTTTTTTTTCATTTCACATTTTATACTCTTTCATTTTTCTATTTATACTCTCTCTCTCTATATATATAATTTAATATTTTTAATAATTTATATATGATATTTTTATATTATTTTTGATTCTTTTATATATATATATATGATTTTAAATAGATAAAGAAATCTTTTTTATTCAAAACAGAGATTTTTTGGTTTGAAATTTAAAATAATTAAGTGACAGTGTTATCTTTCGGTCTTTGATTCTATCTAGTGGGCAAGATAGCGCAGTATCCAAATATTCAAATCTTATATTTAACAGGAACCAAGTTTCAAAATTGTTTTTAATAAATATAGTTTTTGTTTTTCTTCACTTAAATTTGAATTCACTTAACTTATTCATTTATAAAATGGTAAATTAGCCATAAAGCATCAATTTATCTTTATGAAATATAATGAATTTTACCATAAACTGAGAACCGTTTTATAGTCATTTAAGTTTTTGAGCTGGAATAAGCAGTGTCTACTCTTTTGTCCCACAGGATAGAATGGTATATTCTAATAACAATACAGGCAAAAAAGAGGGAAACAGTAGAATTCCTCTCCCGAAAAATTTTAAAAACAGTATTTTAAGGTAAATTAAGATAATTATTCAAAAAATATTATATAGTTTAAGCTCTACAAAGTAAATCATAATTTTTTTTTACTGTTCCTTTCTTTCAAATTGTTCTGTTCTTAAAAAAAATGAGAATAGGAATTCTGAAGCAATATGTTTTATATATAATATGACTAATCAAAAGTGTACCATGAAAAATTTGTTTACTAATTCAGTTTATTCACACGTTTTCTGATATAACAAATATAATTAAATAAACATTCTTCAATGGTTATAAAACAAATTACACTGCTAAAGGGTAACAAAAAATGAAATTAAGCTTTAGAAGGAGATACAAAAATAAATATTATATAAGATATAATAGTAGCAGCAATGAAATGCTACTTTTGAAATTCGGAGTAAAATTTTATGAATACAGAAAAAGGTGTGGAAAGACCTAAAATTACTAAAAAGTCACTTTTCTTGCTTTTAATTAGGAGAATTTGTCTACAATTTTTCATAATCGAATTCCTGTACTACATCATTTTTGATCAATAAAAGCAACAGTTCATATAAATGCAGTTGGCTCATACTATTCCGCAAATAGTTCTTGACGCGTTTCAGAACTGAAACGATCTCTCTCCGCTTGCATTATAAATTGGTAGAGTGAGAAAAAATTTTAAAATTGTTTCCGCGTTGGGAAATGTTGATTGTAGACCATCTTTAATCAATTTGTACATATCCACTGGATTTGTTACTTTTTCATTTTTTGTGTATTTAATAAAATTTTTCACTTCGTCTTTGAAATAATGTGCTTTGATATCATCAGCATATTTTGTGGTTAAGTTTGTTACGCAAGTTTCAAATGTCTTTTGTTCTAATTTGCCATTAAAAAAAATTGAAAACCATCTAGAATATTGTTATAGGTAGTGCTTCTTTGCGTAAAGCAGAAAAGCATTCCTGTTGTCTTTCATTTTGAATCCACTCAGGTTGAGTGACTCCTTGAGAAAGTTCATCGGGTGGATTCTTTAATCCGTTACTTTGTTCAATCTTTATTTCTTAATAATTTTTATTTTGTTTCTTGATGATTTATTATATTTATAATAAAAATTAATATAAATTAACGTATTTATTATAATAATGAATCATAAAATACAGGTTATAATAGCGAGAAAACATAACTTAGCTTAAGACAAAATTTTATGAATGTGTATACAAGTGCTTTAACTTTTTTATAATTTAAGAATCAACTTTATTTTAAAACATAATTTACGAAATCATTTACTTCCTCAAGATTTAAATGCATTTAGAAATAAAACTATGCATGAAATGATTTGAAATAAATTAAAGAAATACCCAATGAAATGCAGTAAAACATATTCTGAATCGATAGCCATAGCACACAACAAAGGCATACAAATCTTGTGTAGAAGTTCGGTAACTAAATCAATTTCACTAATTTTATGTTAAAGAGATTCGGATTGGCATAAGCAGTATAGAAGATTCGCGATGCAATGGATTATAAAATATTTAATTTCTTAAAGTTTCTTTCTTACTAAAAAAAATTTGAAAATTCTTACTTTTCTCTTCAAAAATCTTTTCTCTTTCATAATATATATATAATTAATCTTTTGACTTGAACGTCCGAATTAAAATTTCTTACCGAATTACGAAATGCGCTGAAAAACACTTTTAGGTTACAGTATTCATTTTTACCTTTGGTTACCTTTGGACGAATCTAGAAGTCTAAACCATAATGTTATAAAAGTGAAACATCTAAATTGTTTGTACGCAATAAAAATCGAAATTACTGAAAAGGTTTCTTCAAATTGAGTCACAAATGCTTATCTATATCAGTGGTTCCTATAACTGTGGTACGCGTACCTCTAGGGTACGAGAAGGACTAGTTGAATCGATTGATTTTAAAAGAGGACTTCTGACATTTTAAAAATTTTACAGAAGAAAAAAATGAATGGGCTCTAAGCAGCCTGGAAGTTAGGGTTCAAGACATCTCCAATATGTTTCACAATAAAAAAATGAAGCTATTGAAGACAACCAGAAAACATTACAATTTTTAATTTTTGCAGAAATTTCAATTTTGCAGATGTCCTCTTTTAACATCAAACAGTATAAACGTGTCAGATTTTAGGGAAGAAATTATTATAAAGCCAAGAATGTGAATGAAGCTTAGCTAAAATTCAATTATTTCTGAGTAAAATTTAAATTTAAAGACTCAAAAAATATAATTTTAAAGGTATTCGTTTTTAAGTAAAAGTCATATTTAAAACTGAAAAAAAAATCAGGTAAAAATAATTAAAAGCCAGAAATATAAAAGAATTTCAAATAAAATTCAAAATAAATTTATTTGCAAATAAACTTAAAAGAATCCAAATAAATTTTAACTTATTCGTTCTTAAGTAAAATTCAGATTTAAAGCAGAATATTCGGGGAAAATGATTATTAAGCATGGAATATCACAGTGAAACTCAATTAAAATTAAAAGTTTATTAATTTGCAAAGAAATTTAAATTTAGAAAGCTGATGGGTTTTAAGTGAAATTCAAATTTAAAAACAATTCTTGTCGAGAACAATTATGAAACAAGAAATATCAATTAAACTGAGATAAAACTCAAAATTTGTTTATTGGCAAATACATTTAAACTCAAATAAAACATAATAAAATGTAAAATTTATTTGTTTTTATGTAAAATTCAAATTTCAAAACAAAAATTAATAGTAAAAATCGTGATGTGACTTACAGAATTTTTCAACAATACTTCCTTTCTGTCTTTATCAAGTTTTACCTTTTTA
>BGPR01002400.1:9812-22486 GCA_013235015.1 Araneus ventricosus | reverse complement strand
AAAAAAAAAAAAAAAAAAAAAAAAGAACCGCCCACAATGACATGAAAAAGTTTTGAAAACAAAAGATACACATTTTTGATTTTCCTGCTTATTTTTTTTCACGCTACAGTACAGAGTACGTTAATCCAAAACAATATTACAAAATTGGAACGTGAAAATGATTATTATACAGCAAGCAAAATATAAATCAAATCCGAAAATAATAATCGAAGTAATTCATTCAGGTGAAGGTCTTGACGTATCCTACGCGTCCGCCAATCAAAATTGGCATCAACGTTCCGAAGAAGTGCCGCTTTTGGAACTCGATCGAGAAAAATAACTCGCAACGGTCCAGAAAAAAATTAATTTTAAAAAAACGATAAAAGATATTTTAACCATTCTTGTTTTAAATCCGACAGAACCGTTCTAGTTATAAGCTAAAAATAATTGAAAATAATAGTGTTATTAGAAAGTCGGATGCAGCAAATTTAGAAACAAAACTAACATTTAGATAGCAAAACTGACTATTTTTTAAAAAATTCTCAAAATTCAGTTAATTACGTTAGAAATTCAAAACTAACTTCATTAGAACGGAAATCGCGTGCTCTTTCCGATGGTGTATCTATTTTTGTCGTACAATTATTCGAAACCAATCTATTGAGAAATTAGTGCGAAAAATCAACCAAAACAACACAAAACATTAAATAAAAAAAATCTAGATTAAAATTTAAAATTTCGGCTTCGAGGTGCATTCAGTCACCATTACGACTACCTGTGTGCCAAATTTCATGGCTGTAAGTGCGATAGATTCGTCTGGACATCGCAGACAAACACACACACACGCACGCACACAAACATTGCCTTTTATATATATTAGAGATTAGAGATAGAGAGAGCCTATAGGGTTGTAGGAGTGTTCCAACATTGAGGCACGCGAACGTTGGCAAAAACGAGTTTGCCAATATCGCTGGAAACTTCCGTCGTAATGTTATTCCTATGAAGTAAGCCTTACTTGCCGCGCGTCGAGCTGTCACTTTTCATGAAAAATGGTTGTTTCGTGCTGTGCTTATGGGTGTCCTGAAAGATCTGTCAAAGGGGGTCATTTTACATTCAATTGATTAGTTTTCTGTATAATTTTTATTCTTATAAATATACATAAAATTGTTTTAAAACGATTTTGAATGCGTAATGCGTAGTGCTCATACTGCAAAATAACTGTAATTTTACTTTGTATAATGCTTGTAAAGATTTTTTTTTCTGGAAATAGTGTTGTTTATAACTAAAGTAATAAGTACAAAAAAACCTAAATTGACAGATTTGTTCTATCACTCACTAATGCAATTAAATCGAATGTTTTGCTTATTTCTGTACAATGGCGCGGTTTTTCTCTTTCCTTTCTGAAATTGGCGGGTTTTCTGAAATAAGCATAGTTTGTAATTCGAACTTTATAAGTGATTGTTTATAAAGAAAAAACCAATTCAGCTTGTTATAATTCGTCAGAAAAATATAAAAGCTAAATTTAGAAAAATTTATATTGTATATTAATTGCATTTACGGTGTTTGATAATCTTAAAATCGTTATCTTGTATTTGTTTTTATCGTAATGCCCGCGGTGACTATATTTTATTTATCTCGCATGACTATTTTATTTATGTAAGTAAATAAAATATTACTTTCTATCAATGAAATTGTAAACTATTTCATTAATTGATTTCAAATTATTTAAAAATATTTCATCTTCGCATTTTTTAATATATGTTTAAAAAATTTTTCAGTGCCAATCGTAATTTGCCTTCAATGCGTTTCATTTTTAGATAGTTTATCTTATGTGTGACTGAACGAATTTTTAACCTCTTTTAATTAATAATATCAAAGGATGGTTTTCAAAATTGGCTTTGAATTGCCGATAAAATAATGAGATGCAATTTTCAGTTGTTTAAATGTTGAATGTGAATAATTAATACCCATCGGATGCGTCAGAAAAAAAAAAAAAAACTGATGAGTATTTAAATGTCAAAAGGAGTTATATTTCACATTAAATTAAAATAGTAAAATTATTTAATATGGACTAGGTCCATTATTTTTGCAACCTTTGCATGTTATGAATATATTTGTTCGTATTTACTGTCTATGCGTTTAACATTTAGTTTTGAGATTCAAAATAGTCTAATTAATTAATGCCTGCGTTGTTATAAATAAGAAAAAAATTATATACTATCTCATAAAATAGAATTTATTGAAGCATATATATCTGTCTTAATTTCATTGGTATATTTTTTATGAATGCATTTCAGCTTTCCCAAAGATGTATTTCGTAGAAAGTTATGGGAAAAACAACTACGATGTGATAATTTCATATCAAATAACAGTACAAGAATTTGTTCGAAACATTTCGCGGCAGAGTGCTTCGGAAAGGAACAGTTTGGAAACATATTTCAGAAACGGGTTATTTTTACTGTTATTTCCTTCAAGCTTAAAACCATTAAGTTTATAAAAACATTACTTAAATATATTTCATTTGATTAATGACAATATAATCCAATTAATAATATTATCAATAATTAATTAATTAATACTGATAAAAATCAAGACTTCAATTATTTAAATATGATTTTTTTTACTGTGATTTAAATCCGATATTCAAGATAAATTCTTTCCTAAACATTTAATTTTATGAAAATTTTATGGCAAAAACTAAGGCCGGCGGCAAAAAATTTTGTTGCTAAAACTGTGGAAATCAGTCAGGGTACCAACCCGAACAACAGACTAAAAAATTAACTCTGCCCTAATTTTTGTATCTATTTTCTTTTATTTCGCTGGACTGATACAGTAAGTTACTTTTCCTTTAGTAATTGTTCAGCCAAGTGCTTAAAACTCGCCAAACTAATGATTGAGAGCCAAACCATGGTAAACATGAACGCTCGGTTCTCCCCTCAAAGTTGCCCATCTTGGTACCCATCTGTGGTTTTGTTATCAATGGAGCGATCTCTCTATGTAGTATCTTATACTCTAAGCTTTCTGCTCGTTACAGTGATAGTCGGTCTAACTTTCTTGTGTGACAAAATACCGTCAGATTTGAATCGCTAATGACTACCGAGACAAATAATGCGAAAAGAATGGTTGACTCCATAACGGATAGATTATATCTGTAAGAGTTTGTCGCATAGTATTTGTTTTGACTGTGACGTCATCGTACCAGTGTAGGCGTATGCGCGTGATTGTTACGAATTAGCTTTTTTTAAGGTTATAAATAAGTGTAGAGTGGAAACGCGTTTAGCTAGGAGGTTGATTCTGGTGTCATTTTAAAGAGATTGAGGAGTATTATTAGGACCCCAAATGAGACAATAAAACTATTTATCAGAATATAAGTGAAAATCGGTACTAGAATATTAAATATTCCAGTTCGCATTGGTATTATTCATAGTCTAAGAATAAACATTTTAATTCTTATAATATTCTTAATTTATTTAATTTTTTTTATCAATATTGCCAAAAACAAAGCATTTAAGTGTAAGATTCTGATAGAAATACTCTAAACGAATTGGAGTTTTAATCTCATTTATTATAAATAGCTGATATACCAGACTTTTCTAATTAAAATATTTTAATGACTAATATTTTTAATGTTGAAATTACTTTTGTATGAAATATATAGATATGCACTCTGCTTTATATATAGCTTATAAATGCTTTATATATAGCTAATATATAGCTTTCTCATAATATTGCTTGACTTTAAAAAAATATATTATTTCCTACTTTATATTACACTAATAAAAGGATGTTTAAACCTTTTTATTCTCATTATTTTCCATTTTTTAGTTTTTAATATTTTCATAATTGTAAATATTATAGAATTAAAGATTAATATTTTTTAAAGTGAATTCTAAATGGTGCCGCTATTATGAAATCAGCTATTAGTTAAGTTAGTATATTACATGATAAATGAAAACTCTAAAATTATCATAATATTAGATTGTCATCGGGAGCCAACTGCACAAAGTACTAGCGTGCCACAACTGTAGTAGAGTTATTTATAGATATTCTACAACTTACTTATTCTGCAACTACAGATATTCTACAACAGTTTGTTATCTACAAAGTTTTATGTGCGGAAGTTTGGAGAAAGGGGTACCATCTCAGATATCGTCCTCGTCATCTGACCGCGGCTCAGAATTACGAGTAAATTCGTCCCAAAATAGCCCTCGTGTTGCTTCAAAACTGGACGTTAATACAGTCAAACCCCGTTATAACGAAACCTCAACGGACTGACTCAGAAGTTCGTTTTAACCGAGGTTCGCTGTATCCGTATTTGCAAAAAAATGCCCTTACATGCTAAGATACTACTTCTATGATAAACTTTTTAATAACATAATATTTTCATTAGTAATTATGAACAAATAAAGTATTAAGTAATTCGCTTGCCAACGTTAGCCATGGTCACTGCAAAGTTCACAGAATGACAAGCAATTAAACTGAAATGGCAGAGAAAACACGTGATTGCTTCTAGGTCGTCTGACCTGAAAGTCCCCCCCCCCCTTCCTTGGTTGACACCAGGCCAGGTGTCCACAGGGGGGAGGAGGGGATATAGAAACTGTAAAGAGCCTTGCCTATTGTTCTTTTGTCCCACTTATGGGGTTGGCAGCGACTGTAACAAAGGTACAATAGGCGAGGAATGTGGTCTCTGAACTAGAGTATTTCATGCAAAAGGGGTAACTATTACAGAAGTTGGGTTGACTTGAGCACAATTAGTAAAGAATGTCCCTTTGGGCAAGTGAAAAGTTTGAAGTTTTAGAAATTTACAGTTAGCTATAACAGAGTCTCTAGAGTTTGCTGTTCGTTGTAAACGTATGAAGATACATTATTAACATACGGCTTCAGTTGGGACCATGTAAAAGGTTCGCTGTAACCGAAGGTTCGTTATATCCCGGGTTCGCTATATCGCGGTTCGACTGTATAACTAAACTAAACTAAACTAAACTAAACTAAAAAGAGTTATTTTGAGATTAGAAATAATAAACACCAGTAAACAAGTGTTAAACTTTCACACGTTCAACCTGCCCTTCCCCCACCCGAACCAAAGTGGTTTAGTCTTTCGTTGAGCCACTGAAATTAAATATTCGGCGAAGTGTATACACAAAATAGTAAAGACACTTTAGTAATGTGAATTTATTTACATTTACAAAGCCCCTTGTATACAATATTTGATGTCAGAATGCAATCATCTTACAATTACTTTCTCGTATACGAAGTATACATAGAGAAATATTGTAATCGTCAAAAAATTCGAACTCGAGATTTTGACAAATCTCCACGTTTTAGACCTCCCTGAGTCCGAAAAACACAATTTTGGAATTATGTCTGTCTGTGTGTCTGTGAACACGATAACTCGAAAACTATGAAAGCTACAGGTATGCAATTTGGTATGTGGTCTTTACACATAATTTGTAGGCTTCTGTCAAATTTTGGATGAAATCCGTCAGCGAAAAGTCTGTCTGTCTGTATGTCCGAAGTCATGTGAACACTATAACTCAAGAACTTGAATAGCTAGATGGATAAAATTTGGTACACAGTTTTATCGTCATGAATGTAGGTCCGTATAAAATTTTGTGCCAAATCCGTCAAAGGGTTGACTGTCTGTCGGTTTGTATAATTTACTATTGAAACCAATCCGTTGTCTCCTCGCGCATGCGTATTAGAAGCAATCTTCTGTGCAGGCGAAAGGAGCGAATTACGTCAGTTTGTCCTTGAGACGGCAAGAGTGAAACCTAGCAGTGTGCGATAGATATGCGTTTTAATCGGCAGGCATCGCTTTGAATTGGATTCTTTGCCTAGATATTTTTCGATCACTATAATGATAAACCTTCTGATAGTCATTGGATTCTGGATAACAGTAGGTTCGAATTTTTTAGCCACGCGGGGGAAGGAGAAATGGCATCTTTTTGGGGAAGTATACGAGAAAGTTTAGGGGAGAACACTCCCGCTGGTTTTTGTTCGTCATTTTCAGTAACTGATACAAAATATTGTTAGAATTAGTGGCCCTTGAAAAGGATTCGTAAGTGAAGTGATTTATATAGGTTAGCTTTGTAAAATAGACAAAAAAAAAGTGAGAGGTCAATGGTGACTGTAGTATTTATACGAAAATGACAATGGGAGACATTTTCATGGAGAACAATAGATTTTATTGTTAGAGCTCATTTTCAAAATATCATAAACAAGCCGAATCGAGGCAGTGGTGGCTCAGTGGCAAGTTGCCTTCTTCGGAGCCGGACGGTTCCACGTTCGAAACCCGATTCCACCAAAGATCCGTTGTATATTGTACCCATTACGCGCTTAATCATTGGTTGGGGCCAAACGCTCTTCGCTGATGTGGTGCGGAAGCTTGGAGAGGGGTGTCGTCCTCGTCATGCAACCGCGGTTCGAAATTACGAGGTCCGTTCCTGAATAGACTCCCCTGTTACTTCAAAACGGAACGCTAATATAACTAAACTAAACAGACAGATTGGACTTCATAACTGTCAACTCGCGGAACTCCCTTTGGCGTGAAGACGCGCAATTATATAACAAGCTAGAACCCTTCAGAAGCACCGGCATTTTCTCACAGCAATAAGGCACGGGCGGACCATGCAGTACCACACATTGATTTTCTTTCTGTATATCCAAGTACCTTAGTTTTTCCGCTGAATACTCCGTCGACGACAGATGGCGCCACGAGCAATTCTTCGTTTTTTCCCGCTCGTCTCGACCGAAAATATTTTTTTTCTTATCGGTGGACCGCGTTCTAATTTTTTCTGGGATCTATATTTATCTCCGTTTGCCTACCTTCCTGGGTTTTCCGAGTCGCAAGAGAATTCCCCGTCGTGTCGGGAGTTTTTTTTGTTTTCGTCGCTTTCCACTTTTTGATAAATATTTTTTGATGGCGTCCCGGTGCTCGACTATTATTTACAGTTACAAAGTAATGACATTCTACGACTTTGATGAATCGGATATTCAAAAAGCAAAGGAAATCATTTGGGATTGCAAAAAGAATTTGTAGCGTCGTTCACACGATGCGAAAATAACGTATCCTTAACATAACCGTGTTTCCTATACAATAACTTGGAGGGTGAAAAAAATTTTTTATACAACTAACAGTCTTCGATCTCAACTACAGAACTGTGTTGGACCATGGCAATATTGATACTCCTCCTCAGGATATCGCTTATTGCGAAAATAATCGGTTTTCGTTATTCACGTTTTTTCACCTCCGGTTTAACCTAGCGGCTATAACCGCTTGTGGTGTCTTGGCCTATGTGCGACCAAATAAATGCAAGGCTTAGGCTGACTTAAGTACTTTATTTCACAGCTTTAATTTAGAGAACAATTTTTGCATAGCAAACTTGATTAATTATTTATATACAAGTTTCGATCGATGATTTCACAGTTCTGGGACGTTAAAGTTCAATGGAGTCGTAGTCCACAAAGGTAGTAATTCAACACAGGATGGATAGCTTCCACCCTAAACACGAGACTACAAGGAGTGCTCGCAATTTGATGAGCCGAGAGTTTGGAAAATTGTCGATTTCTCGGTGTTGCTGCCCAAGTCCAAATTAATTCGGGACTTTAAATCCGAGCTGACCACACAGCTCTTTTTCGGCGCTCCGGAGTCTGAAACCAAGTTCGAGCCTCCTAAACGGTTCTTCACCGCCCTCCTCGTTCTCCACTCAGCATTCTGTTTTTATCCCCTACCTCAAGGGGTGGAGCTCCGCCTTCCTTTCACTCCACTGGCTAATCTTACTCCCGGGTAACCAACGACTAACCTTCCATGTTACCAGTGGTCAAATCCGACCGTCGGGGAAGGTTCTTGGGCTTTGCCACCACAGGAGCTATACAGGTGTGACATGAAAGAGTACCGCTAATCTCCTCAAAGCCGACCCCATATGCGCTCTCTGACAGGTATTGATTCCTGTGCATTGTGGTCGCTTTTCTGCGTGAAGCTATTACTATCATGAACGTCTATTTAACGGCCACCAGGTGCAGCTGTCCTGTGGTCTGCGGCTGACATGAAAGGAACTGGACTCTCTTTCTCGTGGGAACGGTGCTCGCGGGAAGGGAAAACATCACACGCTCAAAATAATCGGTTTTCGGTTTTTTTTTCTTTCATAAAAATATAAACGCAGTTTGTAGACACAATCTTTTATTAATTTTTTTTAAGGAATCAATCCATTGGCCAATATTTATCCGTTCATAAAGACTCTTTCGTTAATCCGCCAACCAAGAGAAGCCTCGAGGAAGCGGCTGTCGTTTATTGGTTGATGGGTTTAACCCGCCAAATATCTCAGATTTACTAACGAAAGTTGTAGTAGACAATCTCATGCAAATTGGCAGAATGCTTAAGAAATAAAAAAGCGTGAAAAACAGAAATGATGAATCAGTAAATTGACACTAACTTTCGTTTTGCAAAATATATAAATATTTAATTCCAAAATTTAGTACGAAAAAGAAAGAACGTTTTTAACGAAAACGAAAGTAAAGGTCTCTTAGAAGTGGAAGAATAAATTAATTCTAGTATAACTTCTATTTGATATTAATGGAGTTCCGCGTCGATGAATCAACATAAATGAAAAAAAGAAAAGAAACTGCTGAACTCAGCTAAAAAAACACTGTCATAACTCCACTTTTAAATCATCATAGAATCAAAACAGTATCCCTCGTGTATTCTAATTTGCAGTAGACCGTCTGGGTCTCTTTGGCACGTAGCCAAATTCTTGAGCGTTACCGAAATTTGAGGATAATTCTAATATAGTTTAGTAGACAAAATAGAGTCATCATATATGTGTTGACTGTCTTCAATAAGGCTGATAATTCGTCGTATGCATCGTCACAGTTCTTGGGAAACAGTAAAATTTGTCCTAAAATCTTTTTACGAGGAGTCTTACTTTACAGCAGAGATTTTTTCCCCCTCATTTGTGAATCTCCGAAACTTTGTCAGGGGAAAAATGGGACTCTTTATAAGACCTTTCACAGTCTTCGCTTTAAAAATAGTTTTTACAAAATAATTAGATTCGTTATCTCCTGAATCATCATCTGATAAATCCTCAATGTCTTGAAAGTTCATTGACCTCGTTTTCCGAGTTTGTTAGATCATATTCTATGATAAACGCCTTCTGCTATTTGTAACAAATAAAATATATATATGTGTTTGTATAATTATTAATTCCAAGAGAATTATTTAAATATTTATGATAAGAAATTAATTAGAATTAAAAAATCGTTTGTCCAAAAAGAAATTAATTAGATAAAAAAATCATTTGACCAAAAAAGAAATTAATTAGATAAAAAAAGTCATTTGACCAAAAAAGAAATTAATTAGATAAAAAAAATCGTTTGTCCAAAAAAGAAATTAATTAGATAAAAAAATCGTTTGTCCAAAAAAGAAATTAATAAAAAAATATCGTTTGGCTGTAAAGGAAATTAATTAAAAAATCGTTTGGCGCCAATATATATAAAAATAGTGTGGCAACGCCATATTTGTCTTCAGCGAACGTTGCCTAGCAACGCAGAAGACGAAATATTATTAAGTAAGATAGATTCGATGTCAGTGAATGTAATGTGTGTCAGTACTTGTTTGTGTAAAATTAAGGCGACCAGCTTTTTTACAATGAAAAGAGGATGCAAATAAATTGAAGAAATAAATCGTAAATAAAAGGAATATTTTATCCATTGTCACAAGAATACGGAATACACTATATTTGATAAATGCATAATAAAATGTTTGTAACATTTTAAATTCTAATAATGCTTGCATGCCTATTAATATTATTTTAATGAGTTCTTTCCCCTTGAATGAATTTTTTTATCATCTTCTGAGAATATATTGGAAATATCTGAACAAGAAATATCCTTCATATTGAATTTTACTTCAAGAACTGTAACTAGATTATCAAAATTCTATCTCGAATTCTCCATATGTTCAAATACTATTCATAATTGAAAAATCCCTTTAAACTGCTACATTAGTTCCAAGGCAGCACAACGTAAAGACAAGAATAAATAAATTTTCATATGGAATATGTCCATTTTTGAAATGGCTGAATATTTCCAACTATCTTTCATCAATTTCAACGAGTTTATTTTCCGATAATATTAATTTTTCAGAATTTAAATATACATTCAGCCTTCTAATTTCAAGTATCGAAAAGGAGGACATGTATGAGGACAGGACTTGCAAAAGAAGGACTGTCCTCCATAAAGAAGGACAGTTGCTCTCCTTAATAAACATCAATTGCTAAATTTAACCGCATAAGAGTTATATAACCTATGCATGGTCACCTCAGCAAAATATCTGTATGCTGGAAATCGTCCAATACATATCTTATTTTTGTAAAGAAGGCTCACCATTCTTCATGCATTGCTGTAGACACAGTACAACCTCACCGTTGATGACCGATGCATTGATGTAGGCATAGTACAGCGTCATCGTTGATGACGGACGATTCATGTAGTCACGGGCCTTCTCTCCATCAGAATTTTCTTACAAAACTAAAGCTGGGCATTCACTTGATAGCTAGCTATGCCGTTTGTTGTAAGGCCGTTTTTTTCCGCCCATTTTAATCTAAAAATTAGACAAAGCATTCACGTTTGTTCCAAAGTTTGTTTTGAGACGAGGTTCAAAGTCTTAGAATTCTACCTATCCACACTCCCTTCCCCCACACGGGAGATTTCGAGTTTCATTTCTACTCTCGAAGCGAGGTTCCAATGTAGGCAGATCCTTTGATGTGCCGCTAGCTTCGCATCGAGGTCCCAAATTGGAATTGGCGGATGAAGTTTTGGATTTTGAAATCTTTTGAATTCCACTACTTTCAATCATTTTCTCCAAATTCCATAGTTTTTTAACCATGACGATTGCCTTTCCTTCCCATTTCCAAACATTCCAGTTTGGAAGAGCGGTGAATGGCCTGCTTAAAAGGTAGCGATCAGGAGGCGCATTTGGTTTTTTTCTTTGGCGAAATAAAACGAAAAGGGCGGTACTGAGTGCGCCAAAACAATTCTCGGCAGAATAAACTGATGTATTAAGAGCGAAGGTCACCTTTGCCCTGAGTTTCCTGAGTTTTTAGAGGAGGAACCCCCGCCAATCGGATAATTTTTATTTTATATTTTATAACCCACGACAGCCGGCCTACCCGTTAGGGTGTCAGACAGTACAAGGGCCGCTGGAGAAAGAGAACAGATATTGAGTTATATATTACTAATATAATAGGCCAGATCCTCCGATAACTCTCTGACGTCACGAACAATAAAACTCCCGCCATAGCTCTGCAAGACGTTAAACAGCATTATTTCATTGTTAGAGAACCTAAACTTCAGTTATTTTAAATTTAAAAGAGTAATTGTCGTTCTAATTTCAAATTTAATAGCTCTGAAGTAGTGAAATAAAATTTTCTATCGATTGATATAAAATTTATCTCGCTATGATCAATAGTTCCCGGGAAATTTTAAATTATATTAATCCTATATTATAAATTAATTTCCGTTTTTTAATAGAAAGTAGTAAATTACGTCAGTGGTGTATCATGCGCGTGATATAGCTTGGACGCCAAATTGTATCTGAATGCAATCGTGGCGATGTTATTTTTTTCTTACCAAGAATTAAATTAGCCACCAGTGACGTGAATCCACCATTCGTTCTCAACCGCCGCCAGTTCCCGTTAATTCCAGTTTACACGATGACTATCAACAAATCGCAGGGGCAAACTTTCGATCATGTTGGAATTTACCTCGATGAGCCTGTCTTTTCACATGGACAGCTCTATGTTGCACTTTCAAGGTCTAGGATTCCAATTGCGTTAAAATTTACACAGAGACATCTGAAGTGCAAGGAAAATTATTAAACAACGAAAAATACTTCACACGGAATGTCGTTTACCAAGAGGGTTTTTGAATAGAGAAATATTTAAATAATATATAAATAAAAAATATTTCCTGTCATAAAACATATGTTTATTTTTTTGTTTTCAATCAATGTTAAACATTTCTCTCGCATATATATTTACATCTATTTAAGCACGTCAAATTTGAATGAAGAGGCAATTTGCAACCGTCAAACCATGACGGGTGATTTTTTAGGATATATATAAAAACCGACAGAGAAACAACCCCAGATTGTGCGTTTTTCACCTCTGGTTTAACATAGTGGCTATAACCGCTTGAGGTGTCTTGGCCTATGTCGACCAAATACAGTCTGACCTCTATTTAACGAACCTCTATTTTGCGAACTTTTTCTTGGAACCAAGAACATTTTGCGAATTTCTTCGTAAAATAACCTCCAAATGGCGAAGTGCATTCTCTATTTAACGAAATCTTTCTTGTGATCCAATATTTTTTTCTCCCTATTTCTCAAAATATTTCTGAACATTTCAAATTCTTTCTTTTAACACATTTTATGGTGATCAATGACCTTGAAGTTGGAAGATGTCAAAGACCAAAGAAAAAAATTTTATTCTTCATAAGGCAGAAGAGAAAAATGAACCCCCATTTATCCGCCACGTACCTTATCGTTTTATATATACAGACAGTAATCACACTGGATGATCAGAAGTATCAGGACACTTTCTGATTTACACAATTCTTCGAATTTCTCCAAACCGGCTGGACAATCTGCACATGAATTTCGACCATGTGATGTATAGGTTTGAACTCGCATTTTTCCGCCACGT